>QGSO01000207.1:545405-624477 GCA_011037825.1 Carya cathayensis
TATTGTTCTTATTTCACTCATTGAGGAGTGTTTTCTGATATTCTACCCACTATCAATTCTTGTATCAGTAAAAGGGTGTGTATAACCCTTGTGCGTGTAGAAAGTGTTCTACACAGGGAATAGTTGAATCACCACGTGTGAGGTGATTGCAAGTGTAGAGGGTGTTCTACACGGATCCTTTGTAGCAGTGTTGTTCAAAGGTGTAATAGGTTTCTATCTCCACCTGAAGGAGGTTGAATAGTGAATTCAGGGATTCTCAAGGGGTAGCTTGAGGCGAGGACGTAGGCAGTGGGGCCGAACCTCGTTAACATACTGAGTTTGCTTCTCTTACCCTTACTCTTTATATTTATTGCTATTTTATATTTTGTTTATATTTTATATTGTATATTTGATTTATAATTGTTATTTTTTTAAATACAACTCAATTCACCCCCCTCTTATGTTAGTCATCTGGGCAACAATTGCATTTGCTAAACTTCTTGCCCAAATAATTAAACTACGAGCACAATTTCCTGACTATTCAATTAAAACTATTCGATTGGATAATGCAAGTGAATTTACATTTCAAGCTTTTAATAACTATTACATGTTAATAGGAATAGAAGTTGAACATCCAGTTGCCCGCACATACACTCAAAATGATTTAGCTGAATCATTGATTAAAAGGCCTCAGCTAATCGCTAGACCTTTGCTTTTGAAATCAAAACTTCCTATTTCTGCATGGGGACATGCTATACTTCATGCAGCATCGTTAATTCGAGTTAGGCCATCAGCATATCACGAATATTCTCCATTACATCTTGCATTTGGTCAACAACCAAATATTACTCATTTTCGTATTTTTGGATGTATGGTATATGTTCCAATTGCACCTCCATAACGTACAAAGATGGGTCCTCAATGTAGACTTGGGATATATGTTGGGTTTGATTGTTCATCTATTATCAGATACCTTGAGCCTCTTACAGGGGATATGTTTAAGGCACGTTTTGAGGATTGTCATTTTGACGAATCCATTTTTTTAACATTAGGTAATGAGAAGTCGGTGCCTGAAGCACGACAGGAAATTACTTGGGAAAATAAAGCCCTTTCCCAATTTGATTATCGTACAAATGAATGTAAACTAGAGGTTCAAAAGATTATTCATTTGCAAAGTGTTGCAAATCAATTACCGGATGTATTTACTGACACTAAAGGTGTGGTAAAATCATATATTCCTGCTGTTAATGTTCCAGCAAGGATTGCAGTCCCTGAATGATAAGTTGCCAAAACAACAATAGGTGAGTCTAAGATACGCCTAAAGCGTGGACGACCTATTGGTGCAAAAGACAAAATTTCTCGGAAGAGAAAAATACAAAATGAATTTGGTACTCTTGAAGAGTCCATACCCACAACACAGGCCATAAGAGTAATTGATACGCCTGAAGAAACTAAATCTCCTGAAAAAGAACCTCCTGAAGAGGTATTTAATGAAATGTCTTCCCTTGAAGAGGGACAGGTACCTAAAAATAACGAGATCTCGATACATTTCATGAGTACTGGAGAAATTTTGTATAGAAATAAAACTGTTGTCGACAACATATTTTCATATAAAATGGCCCTTGACATTACCAGAAGTAATAAAGATATTGAGCCAAGAACTGTCGAAAAATGTCAATGTAGAAATGACTGGCCAAAATGGAAATCAGCAATTGAAGCTGAATTAAAATCGCTAGCAAAGCGAGAGGTCTTTGGACCAATTGTACAAACACCAAAGGGTGTAATGCCTGTTGGATATAAATGGGTATTTATACGTAAGCGTAATGAGAACAATAAGATTGTGCGATATAAAGCACGCCTTGTTGCACGAGGTTTCCTGCAGAAACCAGGATTGATTATGAGGAAACATACTCTCCTGTTATAGATGCAATCACATTCAGATTTTTTATTAATTTGGTAGTTACAAAAAGATTGGATATGCAGTTAATGGATGTGGTCACTGCATATTTATATGGATCATTGGATCATGACATATATATGAAAATCTATGAAGGATATAAAATGCCTGAAGCTTCTAATATGATTACATCCAGAAATATGTATTCTATTAAACTTTAAAGATCTTTATATGGGTTAAAACAATCCGGACGCATGTGGTATAAACGCCTTAGCGAATATTTATTGAAAGAAGGATTTGAAAATAATCCAATATGCCCATGTGTTTTTATTAAAAAATCAGATTCTGGATTTGTTATTATTGCGGTTTATGTTGATGATCTAAATCTTGTTGGAACTCCTGAAGAGATCAGAAAAACTGCTACATATTTAAAGAATGAATTTGAAATGAAAGACCTTGGCAAAACAAAATTTTGTCTCGGCCTGCAGTTCGAGTATTTGCAAAATGGAATTCTTATTCATCAGTCAAATTATACAGAGAAAATCTTGAAGCACTTTTACATGGACAAAGCTCATCCCATGAGTACTCCAATGGTTGTTCGATCACTTGATGTGCCGAAAGATCTATTTCGTCCTTGTGAAGACGATGAAGAAATTCTTGGTCCTGAAATACCTTATCTCAGTGCAATTGGAATCCTGATGTATCTTGCAAATTGCACTCGGCCTGATATTGCATTTTCAGTTAATTTACTTGCAAGATATAGTTCCGCACCAACTCAAAGACATTGGAATGGCATTAAACATGTCTTTCGATACCTCCGAGGTACGGTTGATATGAGATTATTTTATCAACATGGATCAAGTCCACAATTAGTTGGATATGCAGATGCAGGTTATCTTTCAGATCCACACAGAGGTAGATCTCAAACTGGATATGTATTTGCTTATGGAAATTCTGCTATATCATGGAGATCTGTCAAGTAAACACTATCTACCACCTCTTCAAATCACTCAGAGATCATTGCAATTAATGAGACAAGTCAAGAATGTATTTGGTTAAGATCAGTGATTCAACATATTCAAGAAAAGTGTGGTCTTCTAGTGATTAATGATAGTCCAACAATTTTATACGAAGATAATGCTGCTTGTATTACTCAAATTAGAGGAGGATATATCAAAGGTGATAGAATCATGAATGTTAAAGCACTTGGTAGTACACATGAATGTTGTACTCTTTTCTTTCGCCATTGGTTTTTTCCCACCGAGTTTTTCCTTAGCAAGATCTTAACGATGCATATTCTTTATGTATGGTCATCCAAATAGGGAGTGTTATAAACATTTGTATAACCACACATAGCCACTAATTAAGACCATTGAGCCANGTAAATGTCTTGAAGACTTGTGCTGATTGTACTCTTTTTCCTTCGCTAAGGTTTTATCCCAATAGGTTTTCCTTTGCAAGGTTTTAATGAGGTAATCTTAAAGCACTTGGTAGTACACATGAATGTTGTACTCTTTTCTTTCGCCATTGGTTTTTTCCCACCGAGTTTTTCCTTAGCAAGATCTTAACGATGCATATTCTTTATGTATGGTCATCCAAATAGGGAGTGTTATAAACATTTGTATAACCACACATAGCCACTAATTAAGACCATTGAGCCATTAATTTAGACCTATCTTTAGCCATCAATGGTGACTTAAGCTATACCTACCCCCATTTGTACTATTATAAATATGGGTATCATTCCCTTGTATATGCATCAAATTTTGCATTGAAGAACAACTCTTTCTCTTGCAATATTCTCTTTCTCTTGCAATATCATTTCTCTTTTAGTTTCATAACAATTTTGAATTTTTTTTGTATGTTCGGCTCATTTTACACTGGCTCGGACCAAAGAGACTAACTGGACCAATAGTTAGCAATCCAATCCAGTCTGTATGGATAATCAGTCTAATCTCAATCGAAAAAATGGTAGACCTAAATTTTCTATCCGTAACCAATAGAGAGGACAGAGTACATCTCTACATGTGACAAAGTGCATATTGGGCTCAAACCATTCCTGTCTTAAGGCCCAGCCCAATCTTCTCAACCCCATTTTGAGAAACTTTGGGTATCCAACATAACCATATACACAGCAATAAAATACACATTCCGATTCACCAAAACTTTTCTTGAACACAAATCCTTTTGACAATAATATGCTTTGTCTTTTTTTTTCTGTCCTTTTTGGTTGGGTAGAAATCCTTAGTTATGTTGTAGCCTTGTACCCCTCACGCTTGCATTAAAAGCCAGCAATTCCATGGGTTTCGGATGATCCAATAGGCCATATTAAAATATTTCATAAGCCTTAGTCTCTCAACATATTTGTTCTTAAATATTTTATTCCTAAATATCACTTAAACATAAAATACTACTCAATTTTAAATATTTAACTTTTTCAACTCTCAAACAAAATATAAACAAATTTTAAAACAAAAATTGTATTCAAACAATATTTGAGCTTTATAATATTTTTATTTAACTTTCTTTTCATCTCATTTCCTAAAACTCAATAAAATATCTTAATTTAAATAATTTCAGTATTATTCGCATATTCACATATGTACTTTATAATAAAAATAACTTTATAATATGATGTATTGCATCATGCCACATCATTTTATGAATTTACTTTTGTGTAGTCTCTTCATAGCTAAAGTATTTTTCTTATTCAAAATAGATAGCTTTAAATATTTAATAATATTGTAATTCTTGGTGTGTTTAACGTCTCAAGCTCTTGAGAGTCTTGCTACAGTGTCCGAGAGTTGTGATTGATGGGAATATTCTAGATGTTTGGATAGTGAGTTGAGTTGATATAAGATGAGATGATATGAGAGTTAAAGTTGAATACAATACAGCAAAAATAAAAATAAAAAATTTATTATTTTTTTTTTTTTTGGAGTTTGAAAATTTTGAATTATTTGATATATTTTGTTTGAAAGTTTGGAAAAATTATAATGATTAAATTAGATGAAATGCGATGAATTGAGGTGATTTTTGAATCCAAACAAGTGTGTTTTCTTTTTAAATTTATAAAGATAAAAACACAAAACACAGCAAAATCTATCCCTTGATCACACTCTCGGTAAAAACTGTCGGTAGGGCTACATAGCATTATTCTTTGGATGCTGTTAGCGGGCTGCTTAACCTTTACCACTAGTTGAAAATTTTTTATTTTTCATTTTTTATTTTTGTAATTTTCTTTTAAAGATTTTTTAACATCTTTAATCATTAAAAAAATATATAATTTTATTAATATGTACTTTTTTAATTATTAAGTAAAAAGAAATTAAAATACATGATGAGCAATAAGATTGACGGGGATAAACTCATAGAGCCATTTAACATTGAGTGACTACCGAAACACTTCTCTCGTTCCCGCCTAATGCAGCTGTTTTTTTTTTTTTTAATTTATTTTTATATATTCTTAAATTTTTTTTTTAAATTCACAACAGTACTTAAAAAAGTTTACTTAATCACTAAGTTAAAAAAATAAAGAAGAAAAAGAATAAGAAGATTCGGTACACTTTTGGACCTCCAATTCGGGACTCCAAGCATTTCTCTTTAATATTTTTCTTATTCTTTAACTCGAATTTGAATTTAAGGTATTTAAAGCACTCTCATGCATTGGATTATCTATATGTAAAATTATTTTACTTTTTAGCTATTACGGATGAAGAAGGACTCATAATGGATTATGCAAACTCAAATAATTTGATTTTGAGCTACAGTATATATAAACCAAAATCCAAATTTGATACCTACTGTTTAAGGATCAAATCTATATTTTATTATTTTTTATAACACTCTCTCTCTTCTCTCCATCTACATCGACAAACATTTAGATAATTTAATTAGAATATGATTACTAATTAATATATAATAGGTAGAATAATAAAATATGATAAAATAAAATAAATTAATAATTAAAAAAATTAAATATTTTTTAATTATTAATTACTCATTACTATATAATGAATAAATTGATAATTCAATGTGGAGATTTGATATGAATAGTCAAAATTAAATTCATTTCATATTATTTTATTGTTATATAATAAAAGAAATAGTTATTTCAATGTGGAGACTTATGTTAATGGAATAGCTAAAATCTAAATTCATCTTATATTCATTAAAAGTATCATTTACATATGCTGGTTTGGGTGTGAGACATACTCAACACTTCTCAATACTCTTCAGTATTACTGTTTATTATTTTATTATTACTTTTTATCTATTTTTTACTAATATTCATTACTTTTTATCACTATTTAATATTTTATTACTATTCACAATATATCTCTAACACTTCTTAACACCCAACCGAACCGGTTATCAAACATAAGGCCGTGATATATCGACCGGCCTTTATTACTTAATTTACTTGTATTTTGCGTCGGTATTAATAACAGTCATTGGGAATGCAAAGCATCTACACATGGCTACTTTGCTCTACTACGTTTACGTTTATATCTGTCTCTTTTCTTTTCTTTTCGTTTTAAGGTTTTTATGATTTTGATAACATAATGCCTTTAAAACGCTCAAAACAATGGGCTTTTATCACAAGTCATAAGTATTATACTTTGACTATTTCCAATATCAATGAAGATCTATATACACACATGTATATATATATATATTTGTGACTAGATTCGAGATCAGAAGAAGAAAGATGGGTGTCTAATGCTTCCTCTCTTAACTAAAATGATTTTAAATAGCTAATTAATGTCGTTTCTATTTTGTTGAATCTTTATTATAGCTTGATAAATAATTTGATATGTCAATTATTTTTTTGCGTATTTCAAAATATGGTTAACTATCATGTTAACTAATCGATTTCGATATATTGGATCGGATTTTGCAATTTTTTTCTTCTGCAATACCTCGAGGTGACATGAGCATACGTGAAAGGAAATCAACTATGTTTTCGTTTAGTAGCTAAAATCATTTATTTTTACTTTTTGAACCTATATTGTATATGGTGGATCTCGAAAGATATGAAAATATGAAAGGGGATGAAAAATGGGACAATGCAATGTCTTTCATTTAATTAGTCTATTTCGTTATGCATTTACAATATATACCAAAAACTATCTCGCGTACGTACTTGGGACCATTTGAATAATTTGGCTTGCATCATATTGCTTCTAATAATGTGCAACCTTGTATATATATAAATATATATATATATATATATTACTTTTCATGCCATTGCTTTGCATCATGCCAGCGTGATCAATCTATTACGTGTTAAAAAAATTCAGCTTCTTAATTTATTTTCTTTAAGAGAACTGTTACATATACAAAAAGATTATATAAAGTAAACTCACAAATTAATGTGATTTTATAGAATTCGTTAGATCTACTTTATTATAAAAGTAACTTTATAATTTAACGTACTACATCAAATCACATCAGTTTGTAAGTTTATTTTTGTATAATTTATTTGTATCTAAAGTATTTCTTTTTTAAATGAATGAACGCCGTATAACAATTTTTTAAGTTTAACTTTTTTAAAAATTATATGTGCATATATATTGCTTGTTTAATGGACATTTATCATATTTATTGAATCATGAAAATTACTTTATCCAAGATGGGAATGATCATCCGGCCTTAGATGTCTCCTCCATCATCAACTTTTTTTTGGTTTGCAAAGTAATATTATCTTTAGGAGAAAGAGAAATATAAGAATAGGGGTGGATAATATGATTAGACAAGGAATTAAAAGATAAATTATTGAGAAATTATACAAATAATTAGCCCACCCTATAATTTCTACTTACGTCCGATCGAGGACCCCATCTTCAACTACTTGTTTCAGTCTTGAATAAGCTTTGCCAACTATCTTAATATCACTAATAATAATGGATGGTGAAGGGCTAACTTCATTTGGAGGTGATGGCTAGGTATTTGTCGCTTTTGCATTTGCTCTTCCTACTGTCGGCAAGACTACTGAACATATATAAGAGTGCACTCAAGCGAGGGAAATCTCTGGAAAAGATGCTCACGGGATGAATATATATTTATAATATATAAATATATAGCAAGTGGGCACTTATACTATCATTTTTTTACAGTACTAAGAGCAATAATTTAAGTGAATGCGTAAAAATTCCTTCGCAGTTGCATGTTGATCTGTAGCATGCTCACCTCGAGATCCAGTTTTTAAGTAAATGTAAAGCCAGCGAAGATTATATAATGTGAAAATGGCAGTCAGCCAGGGATTGCCTGCTGAATGGACCACGTTAACACGACTATATTGAACTGTCGGTGTTGTAATTTGCAGTACTCAAACTATTCATCTGCAATAATTTTACTGGATGCATTAATATAACTACAAAAGTTTTTGGGTAGGAAGATATGCACAAAGTTTATAGATCTTGATCTCCACTAGTCCTTATCACAGTCGTCTTCTTGAAAGGAAAATAGCATTACTCGATTATTATAGGGGTTCTGCATTTTTTTTTAGGTAAATTCCTTTAGAATACAGATCAAGACCAGCCAAGACCGTAGAATCAAGCTATCAAGTTGGCAGTGGGTCCTGATTGAATATCTGACCTCACTAAATTACAACGCACAAATACTATCACGAATCATAACTGGTTTCAGTATTTTCAGCAAAAGATGAAGTTAGAAGTTTTTGTCTTTTGAGCAGTAAATGCTGCAAACGCTACAAGTGTTAAAAAAGATCAAATGCATGCATCATCATCGTAATTAATAACAGTTACGATAATGAGTCTTGTGGCTTAATTTTCTGTTCAATCTATCCGTCCTTGGCTTATTTAAGAAGCAGCCATTAGAACCAAAGTACAGTCAGTCACTGAGAACTGAGAAATGGCCTCCAAAGCTCTCTTCTTCTTTGCTTTGTTGTCCTTAATAGCAGTTTCCCTCAGCCCTGCTTCTGCAAATAATGAGGAGGATCCAGGTCTTGTGATGCAATTTTACAAGGATTCATGCCCTCAGGCTGAAGACATCATCCATGAACAAGTCAGGCTCCTCTACAAGCGCCACAAGAACACTGCTTTCTCGTGGCTGAGGAACATCTTTCATGACTGTGCTGTTCAGGTAAGCTCTCGATTTTTTTCTTCTGTTTGTCATTTTGTGTGGATCGAAGATTTTCTTGTTTTTGATGAAAGCATTTCTATGGTTTGAGAACTAGTCATGTGATGCTTCACTGCTGCTGGACTCAACAAGGAGAAGTTTGTCTGAGAAGGAGACAGACAGGAGCTTCGGGCTAAGGAACTTCAGGTACCTCGACACCATCAAAGAAGCTGTGGAGAGGGAGTGTCCTGGAGTGGTTTCCTGTGCAGATATCCTCGTGTTGTCTGCTAGAGATGGCATTGTTGCGGTAATTTCCTTGGCCTCATGGCACTCCCTTTCTTTGTCACTTGCACCTTTAGCCATTTGGTTTCCCAGATCCACATTTTCTCACCCATTCCCTACTTTATTCTGGGTCCAAATTTGAATGTATATACATACATATTCATTTGCATTTGATCTCAGAACCGTTCATTTCACATGCATACCATAGATTACTGAACCTCCACTAATTGTACACAAACTGATGAGTTTCTTTTTACCAAGATTCAATAGATCAAGCGTCTGTACTACAGATGTTCAGGGTTCTAAAAAGTTCTGATCCACAAAACTGCATGCAATTCTTAGGCCGTTTAAACTGTTTCCTTGTACTTTTTCCTTTTATAGCTAAAGAAGCTAACCGGTTATTACATATTTATATATTCTTTTTAAGCCATACATCTAGTACTACTCTAGCGTGTGAATGTAAAACTGGTTGAACTTTGGTGCAGGTGGGAGGCCCTTACATCCCTCTCAAGACTGGCCGAAGAGATGGTAGGAAGAGCAGAGCAGAAGTGCTAGAGCAGTACCTCCCAGACCACAATGAGAGTATCTCTGTGGTCCTTGAGAGGTTTGGTGCCATTGGTATTGACACCCCTGGAGTGGTTGCTTTGCTAGGTATATATATGATGCCCTTAAAGCATCCATCAAATCATAAACACAAATAGTACGAATATAGATAACATCTGTTATTTACAGACAAAAAAGTGTACATGCATACATTAATTCATACCAGATGAATATATCCATATCAAAAAGACTTTAAATTGTTTTGTTTGGTCTTGTCGTTTCAAACAGGAGCTCACAGTGTTGGTCGAACTCACTGTGTGAAGCTGGTGCACCGTTTATACCCAGAAGTTGACCCTGTGCTCAACCCTAATCATGTTGAGCACATGCTCTACAAGTGCCCTGATGCAATCCCAGACCCCAAGGCTGTTCAGTATGTGAGAAATGATCGTGGGACCCCAATGAAGCTAGACAATAACTATTACAGGAACATATTGGATAACAAAGGTTTGTTGATAGTGGACCACCAACTTGCCACTGATAAGAGGACCAAGCCTTACGTGAAGAAAATGGCCAAGAGCCAGGACTACTTTTTCAAGGAGTTTTCAAGAGCCATCACCATTCTCTCTGAGAACAACCCTCTTACTGGCACAAAAGGTGAGATCAGAAAGCAGTGCAATGTTGCCAACAAGCTTCACTGAAAGATATACCATAAGTTAAGCTCTTCTTTCCTTATCTGTGTGTGGGGAAGATTGAGAATTGCAGAATAATATGGGCTTTCTAGATGCGTTTGTTGCTTAATGGGCAGTGATTGGTGCATGCGAGTGACCTGTCTTAAAATTGTAACCTTGTAGAGCACAAACACTGCTTTAATTAGGGTAGGTTTTCTCCTTTCTTCCTCATGTGAGGTTAAAGTTATGATGGGCATGGTGGATGTTGGATGTATACATATCTATGGAGGGTGGTGATGGTGTATGACGCAAGGATTGCAATGATGACCGTCAGTAATGGTTCATACGTATGCTACTTCTCTCGCAATGTCATGGTCATGGCAGCACATTTTGGATTGGAATCCAATGTAAAGAAAAAATAAATAAATAAAAAATAAAGAAAAAGAAAAAAGAAGACTTGCTTAAAGCATCAAAGTAATTACCACTAAACAAAACAGAACAAGAAAAGTAAATAGGAAAGATACACTAGAAGGATAAAGAAAAAGGGCAAACAATTATTAGGATAAGATTTGCTGATATAAATGCATATTTTATTATGCATATAAATTTATGCACGCCAGCTTTGTGTCGTAGTTTTGCGGGATCAGGACGCGTATTCATGGTGCATGTAGGGACATGGCGGACATGTGTCTGCATCCAACTGCTACCTGTTAGCACAAGAACAAGAGATGAGCCATATCCTCCTATTCAACATTAATTATTTTTGTGGTGGGTAGAGAGTAATACTCAATCTAGTGTCGAGTGCCGGCAAAGCGATGAAGTTTGGAAGATAGGTGTTGGCCCCACACACACTCAAACATGCACGCACACGTTCATTCACAGACTATATATGGTGCTAGAAACCAAGTCATGATTTTCAGTTTCGTGTGGTTATAAAGCTTTTGCCTTTCATAAAACCATGGCAATCAGAACTGTATCGTCTGCAATTTAGAGTGTGATTTAATTTGGTGAAGACTGAGGGGTCCTGACTCCTGAGGGTTATGAAAAGCTCAAGTCAAGTGATGGTCGTGAGCTTAAACCCTCTGGCTGCACAGGATCAAATTGAGTCATGAAAATGACAAGCAGGAGATACTAATAGGGATTGGGTCTCATAGATGCTTCAGTAATTCCGTCTTGCATCTTTTAAGTTTGAACTCAATATTTTAGTACAACCAGGACCTCCAACAAGTCTTATTGGAATTTATTCCTAAAGCAAGCTTTGAGACTGTAGTAACCCAATAACCAAGGCGAGAAGAGAATTCTGAATCAATGATTTCAATTCAATAGTTTTATCCTAAACCACTGAGCTTATATCGAAAGCATGACAGATCAGTGATTTTAATTTGATGACAAAGATAAATTTAATTATTTGTATTATATTTTTAACACTCCCCTTTGTAAGAAAGCAAGGTAGAAGAGTTTCTATTCTGAGAAGATGCTGAAAACAGAGCTCGTACACTCTGTGTATATTATTGAATGAATGCTTTACAGAGAAAAGAGAAATATATACAAGTTACCAAAGGAATATTCTAACTACCTGTGAGAGAGGAAAATACATAAAGGTCCCTTATGTACAGCTAAGGTAAAAAGCTAAAGGAAAAACAGAAAAACAGAAGGTTTCTATAAAAGGCATAGCAGGTTCCATTATGCAACACGCACGACTCCTTTGCATGAATCATTTTCTTTTCCATCGTGATGATCCTCCAATACCCCCCGCAAGATGGAGCGTAAAGGTTTACGACACCCATCTTGGATAAGTGATGAAGGAGGACATGTGAAGGTAGGGCCTTTGTCATAATGTCAGCAACTTGAGCAGAACTAGGAACATACCTAGTGCAGACACTGCCTTCCTGAATTTTATCACGAATTAAGTGACAATCGAGTTCGATGTGCTTTGTTCTTTCGTGAAAAACAGGATTGGCAGCAATGTGGAGGGCAGCTTGATTATCACAGTGAAGAAAGGCTGGCTGAGGATGAGTAACCTGCAAATCAGTCAAGATGAAACGCAACCATGTTAGCTCAGAACATGTTGCTGCCATGGAACGGTATTCTGCTTCGGCTGAAGAGCGAGAGACGACGGATTGTTTCTTGGATTTCCAAGAAATGAGAGAAGAACCAAGGAAAATACAATATCCCGTGACGGATCTTCTGGTGTTGGGGCAAGAGGCCCAGTCCGAATCACAATATGCATCAAGCTGAAGAGTAGAGGAACTAGGTAGCAGTAGACCTTGGCCTGGAGAACCTTTAAGGTATCGAAGTATTTTCTGGGCAGCCAAGAGATGTAAATCAGTGGGAGTGGCCATGAATTGACTTAGTGTTTGTACACTGAAGCATATGTCAGGTCGAGAAACTGTGAGATACAAGAGTCGACCTATTAAACGCCTATAAATGCTCGGATCTGGTAGAGGTGTGCCAGAAGAATTGGTAAGTTTGAGATTTTGTTCAATTGGAACCTTGGTGGGGTGGCTGCCTAAAGTTCCTGAATCTGCCAAAATATCCAATGTATACTTTCTTTGGCATAAATGAATTCCTTTGCATGACCTTGCAATTTCAATGCCAAGAAAGTATCTTAGTGTGCCGAGATCTTTAAGCTGAAACTTGCTGTGCAAAAGGTTTTTGAGATCATTCACTGCGTTGAGGTCATTGCTTGCCACAAGTATGTCATCAACATACACGAGGAGAGCAACAAAAATGCCATTGATCTCTCGGGTGAAAAGGCTGTAATCAGCTTTCGATTGGGAAAAACCAGAAGCAAGTAAAACAGATGAAAATTTAGAATACCATTGCCTCGATGCTTGTTTGAGGCCATACAAACTTTTGAGAAGCTTGCAAACTTGGTGAGGTGATCCCTTGGTGTAACCGGGGGGCTTGTTCATATATATAGCTTCATGTAAATCCCCATGTAAGAACGCATTATTTACATCAAATTGATGTAAATGCCACCCTTTAATTGAAGCTACTGCCAAGAGACATCGTACAGTGACTAACTTGGCAACGGGGGAGAATGTTTCTTGATAATCCACCCCCTCAAGTTGAGTGTAACCTTTAGCTACAAGTCGGGCTTTCAACCTTTCAACACTCCCATCCGAGTGATACTTTATTTTGTACACATATTTGCAGTCAATGGGAATCTTTCCAGGTGGCAAATCTGTGATTTCCCAAGTGTGGTTTGCTTCCAAGGCAGCCAGCTCATGGTCCATGGCTTTGCACCAACCCGGGTCTTTGATGGCTTGTTTATAAGTCTTGGGTTCAATGTGAGTGGAAATGCTAATGGAGAAGGCTTTATATGAATGAGAAAAAGAATGATAAGACAAGGTGTTATGTAAAGGAAAAGGATTACCTGAGGACAGTTGCTGCTTGTCCAAGATTGGGGTGGGAGCAGTAAGAGAAGTTTGATGACAGTGGAAGTCCTGCAGATAACGAGGTGCACTTCGAGCTCTTGTTGACCTGCGAGGGAAAACAGGGAGGGGGGGAAGGGAAATGGGATCTGCTGGGAGAGAAGAAGGGATTTGTGGTGAAGAAATAGGAGGAGGAGAGGAAGAAATGGGAATTCCAGGAAGAGTTGAGTTAGGAGGATTAAATGTAGATGGGGTTGGGAAAGGGATTGGAGGGGGATGAGTGGGAGGAATGGAATATGGTGTAGTATCGATTGGGAAGGAATGGGAGGAAGGATTGGAAGAAGAGGTGCGGTTAGGAAGGCTTGAATGAAAGGGGAAAACAGTTTCATGAAAGTGAACATCTCTAGAGATAAAAATCTGTTGAGTGTTTAAATCAAGTAGTTTATATCCTTTCACCCCAAAAGGGTATCCTAAGAATACACATTCTCTTCCACGAGGATCAAATTTCTTTCTCCCATGAGATAAAGTGGAGGCGTAGGCAAGGCAACCAAAAACTCTCAAATGTTTATATTGAGGTGGAGAATGAAATAAAATTTCATAAGGTGTTTTGTTATGAAGGAGAGGGGTAGGTGTCCTATTGATAATGTAAACTGCTGTTAGGACAAGGTCAGACCAAAATTTGAGAGGAATGTTTGATTGAAATTTAAGAGCCCGAGCTACATTCATTATGTGTTGATGTTTGCGCTCCACTATACCATTTTGTTGTGGTGTTTCTACACAACTCCGTTGATGAATAATGCCTTTGAGTTGGTAGAAATCTTTCATTTGAAATTCAGATCCATTGTCACTTCGGATGGTCTTTATTTTTCTTTGGAATTGTGTTTCAATCAAATTGCAAAAAGTGACGATGCAAGATCGAGCATCTGATTTATTTGGAAGCATGTAAACCCATGTTGTTCTGGAAAGGTCTTCAACAATAGTAAGAAAAAAACGAGATCCATCATGAGCAATGGTGGAGTTTGGGCCCCAAAGGTCAATATGAACAATATCAAATAAATCTAAAGAAGTATGCTGAGATGGATAAAAAGGGAGGCGATGTTGTTTTGCCAAAGGGCAAACTGAACAAGGTTTTTGAGTATGAAAATCCTGGTTGTTTGTTACAACGGGATCAGAAATTAAAAGCAATCTAGAAGGAGAAATATGGCCAAGACGACAATGCCATAAATCAGACATTAAATGTGTAGCAGAAGCAGAAGTGGACTGATTGTTATTGAAGAACTTTGGCAAGGCATCAGCAAGAGCAGAAGGTGCCACACGTGATCTAAGCAGATGATATAAACCACCTCTTACTTCACCCATCCCAATCGTTGTCCAAGAGACTAAGTCCTGAAAAAAACAAGAGTTGGAGAGAAAAATGAGACAACAGGAATTGTTTTGTGCAAGCCTTTTGGCAGAGATTAGATTAAAATGAAATGAAGGCACACATAAAACATGAGAAAGAGTTAGGTGTTCAGAAATTCTCACAACACCAACATGAGTGACGGGCACTGCCTCTCCATTTGGTAATTGAACTTGATAAGAAACAGTAGCCGTGATGGATGTGAAAAGGGAGGTACAACAGATCATATGATCGGTTGCACCTGTGTCAATAATCCAAGGTGAATGAGATAATGAAAGAGGCTGGTGTGTGGGTGTTGATGAGCAAAGAGCCATACCAGAAACTTGAGAGGGGTTGGCATAATGGGAAGTTGAGGAAGAGGAGGGTTGTGCAACAGCAATGGAGGCCACAGGGGCAATGGTGTCCTTCGGATGTAAAAGGGCAAGCAGTTGCTGGTACTGGCCTTTAGTAAGTGCTATAGATTCATTGGAGTCATTCTCATAATCAACATTTTGAGGGGTAACAGCTGCTGCAATGTTTCTTGGTTTGCCATGTAGCTTGTGACCAGCAGGGTAACCGTGTAGCTTGTAGCATTTGTCAGCATTGTGGCCAGTCATATGACAATGGGAGCAAACGGGAGCTTCAGCATTTCCAATCTTGAAACAGTTCTCAAGCGAATGGCCAGGGATTTTACAATGGGAGCAATAAGGTCGGTTACCTTTAGGATTGGTGGAATTGGAAATTTTGGGGTTATGTTTAGTGGTGGAATAAGCTGGTTTGGCCATCATAGCCATCAGTTCAGAGGGTGCGGAAGTGGAAATGACTTGATGTTGCCGTTCCTGTTGTTGGACCATGGAGAAGACACGGTTGAGTGGTGGCAATGGTTCAAGGAGCATAATCTGGTCTCTGGTATTGGAGTAGGAATCAGAGAGGCCCATGAGAAATTGAATGACACAGTCACGATCATAACGATCATGAAGGACTTTCAACTTCCCACAGTCACAGTCAGGAAGTGGGTCATAGATGGCAAGCTCATCCCATAGAGCTTTTAAGCGGCCAAAATACAAGCTAATGGAGTCCTGGTTTTGTGATAAACCAGCCAAGTCACGTTTAAGTTGGAATATACGGGGACCGTTTTGGTGAGTAAAACGATCCTTGAGTTCCATCCACAAGATTCGGGAATCATCAACTAAAGCAAGGCTAGATTTAACAGATGCACTTACAGAGTTCTGCAACCAAGATACAACTAAGTCGTTGCAACGCTCCCAAGCTTCAAAAAGGGGATATGAAATATCCATCGGTTTGAGAAGAGTACCATTGATGAATCCGAGCTTGTTCTTCGCACGAATGGCTCGACTAATGGCACGGGACCAGCTGACATAATTATCAGCATCAAGGAGATCAGAGACCAAAGCAGCAGCAGGGTTGTCGCCATTCTCAATGCGGAATGGGTTAAATGGGTCTGAGAAATTTAGGTAACGATCAGAAGGTTTGTTGGTTTTGGTTGAACGAGAAGCTTCTTCTTCAGTGTTACTCGGCATTGGATCGAGGGAGCTCTGGTACCATGTAAGAAAGCAAGGTAGAAGAGTTTCTATTATGAGAAGATGCTGAAAACAGAGCTCGTACACTCTGTGTATATTATTGAATGAATGCTTTACAGAGAAAAGAGAAATATATACAAGTTACCAAAGGAATATTCTAACTACCTATGAGAGAGGAAAATACATAAAGGTCCCTTATGTACAGCTAAGGTAAAAAGCTAAAGGAAAAACAGAAAAACAGAAAGTTTCTATAAAAGGCATAGCAGGTTCAATTATGCAACACGCACGACTCCTTTGCATGAATCATTTTCTTTTCCATCGTGATGATCCTCCAATATGTTAGAATGCATTATCAATATTCGAATTCAGAACATCTATTCTGATATAATGTAAAATCACTTATCTTAGAAACTTAACCTAATAAGAAGAGATCAATTTAATCATTTATATTTATCTTTAACAATTACGGAGTTATTACTCATTTGATCAGAAATAAAGAAATTAACACTACTAAATTTTTCTTCCCCTTAAACCATAATGCTGGTGCAGTATTAATTAGGAAGATCCGACTCTAACTACAACGTTTGTGTCTTAAACATTTTTTTGCAAATCAAATTCTGCCATGTCAAGTGTAAAATTTGTTTTTTCTATATTGACTTGAAAAGGTAATTTTTTTAAAACTCATGAATGTGAGTAATGTTACGTGTAATTATTTTTATATATTTTTTATTCATTCTATAAATATATTTTATTAAATGAATTATTTTTTAATACACAATTAATCGTATTAATAAAATATATAAAAGAGCATGAAAAAAGACCGCACAAAAATTTTTTATTTCGTTTGACTTTTTGAATATAAGCATAAGCCATAAGCCATATTACCATACTGTTATTCAATCTGCTTGTCATAGTTCGACATCGACACAACCAGTCCTTTTTCCCCGATTTGCCTAAAAACAACTATAGGAAATTTCTTGGTACATACCTTAAATGGCCTGTCATTTTTTGTCTGGAAAATGCGCGCGCTGACATATCTATATATTAAGGATTCCAAGGTGGTCGATGGTGGCCACCGACTGGATTTGTTTTTTTTTTTTTTTTTTATACAGTTAGTGCAAAAACAGTAACGGGACCGCTAGTATATTTTGAAATTTTTATTTTTTGAATTTTTATTTTTTTATATTTTTTAATATTTTTAAAAAATAAAAAATACAATAACATACTAAAAATTATTTTCTTAATTATTAAGTACAAAAAAAAAATTTGAATGAGCAATCGACTGAGTAATTATTAGTTTAGGTTGAGTTTAGTTCGCAATTAGAATTTGACAAAAAAAATTCAAGACAGTGA
Source organism: Carya cathayensis (assembly GCA_011037825.1). NCBI lineage: Eukaryota > Viridiplantae > Streptophyta > Magnoliopsida > Fagales > Juglandaceae > Carya > Carya cathayensis. Next base: position 563,507 of record QGSO01000207.1, read on the forward strand.
GTCTGCAGACTCCCGTGAGAGTCACAGTCGATACAGACTTGCACAGAATTCACTCAACGAAGTCCTTCACAGTGCACACTCAGATCCACTTTTGAGAGTCTGTCTTGACTTGTCGAGTCTCATACCCCGACTTTCCAAATTTACGAACTATTATATAATATAATATCTGCCTTTTAGAGTGTGTTTAATAAGAGTAAAACCTTGCATCATTTAACTATTACATTGATTAGCTTCACATGATGGGTTATTTTATTTATTATTTGTTTTTGTAGCTTTTATAAGGTGAAATATGGTAGGAGTGCAATGTAGAATTCCTTTATTATGTTTGGAATTTATCCAAACATTGAAGAAAATATTCACAAGGAGAGAGATTGGTGCAAATCCAAATTGATACGAGGCATTTAAGTCTAGATTCTACGTTGATTAAAGTACTACTTTAAGAAGATAAATCTATATAAATATAGAAGGAAAAACTTAATATCTTCCTTGGACTAATGCAATATTAGTTATTTTTCATCAAATCATATATTTATGATATTTTTTCATTGTCGGTAAATATTTGCTTCCAAGTTTTGGAAGTGATTCTTATTTCAATTTTGGCCAAATTTTTTGTATGTTTCTTATTTATTTTTATATTTATTTCTCATGCAATAATTTAGATTTTTTCATTTTTAAAAAATCTTCATAATTTTGAATTTTACAACTATTTAAGTCTGACTCATGGGTTTCTAAAATAATTTCGAATTTTACCATTAATCAATAATTTCAAAGTTTAATTTTAGGCGAATCTCATGTCTTCTCTATTTTGATTATCTGCTTAAACTAACCATCAGAATTTGAGAGATTAGTTCTTTATGCATGCTTGATGTAAGTACAAGTGTCAAGATAGACCGATCATGACTATCTAGAGTTTTTAAAAGTGGACTAACACCGTAAAAGTAAAATCATTTAATTAAAAATGATAGCTAAGATTTTAAGAACTTCACAATAAAATTGTTCTAGATATCAAAAAGATCCTAATATGAGACAGAAACCTTGTGAGTAGCAACCCTTTGACGATGGATTGCTGACTTGATGTTCTTGCACTATCAGAAGCAGCATACTAGGAGTTGGAACAACATTTTTGTTCCTTTATTCCTCACCAAAGGATAAATGGTCCGAGGGTGTAAAATTACACACTAGAAGTTGACAAATATGTTGATAATAAGTTTCAAGGGAACATCTCGCGTACTCATCAATTTCAAATTTTCTAATTTTTAAATTTTTTCATCTAATTATTATTTAATTATTACAACTTTCTCAAACTTCTAAACAAAACACAAAAAACCATTCAAGTTTTTCAAATTTCAAAATAAAAATTATATTATTTTAATTTCATAATATTTTTATTCAATATTTTTTTTTCTCATTTTGTCAAATCCCATAAAATATCTTAACTCAAATCATTTCACTATTATTTACAAACAATTTCACTACTATTCATAAACATCTCATCTCATTTGTGTTACCAAACTAGACCTTAGTTTATCATAGTAGACAAACAGTCAAATAGGGGTATAACCGGTCCGATTTGGTCCGATTTTTGACAAAATTTAAGACCGAACCGGTATGTGCCGGTTTTATATTTTTCAAAACCGATTACGCACCGATTACCCTCCTAAACCGATACTCCAATTTTACCGGTTTTCAGTCCGGTTTTACCGGTTTTAATGTATTATATTATATATAATATAGTATATTATAGTATATAATACTATAGTGATAATATATTATAATATATATTATAATTGTATTATAGACTATAATGATATATTATAATATATAACATAATGATATATTATAGTATATTATAATATATAGTGATATAGTATTACTATAACTATTAATACAATAAGCAAAATGATATAAGATTTTAAAATTTAATGTTATATTAATTAGTAATTTATCATATAATACAAAATTATTTTATATATAGTTATATATTATATATAAATATTATATACAATATAAAAAATTAAAATATATATAAATCGGTCCGGTCCGGTCCGGTTTTAAAAAAAGAAAAATTGAAACCGGACCAATTTTGACCGGTTTTAAGAAAACTAAAACCGATACCGAACCGAACTAACCTCGAGACCGAACCGATGCCACCGGTTTGATCCGGTCCGGTCCTGTTTACCGTTTTATTGATTATTTTTTACACCCCTACAGTCAAACTAGATCAAATACCATCTGCACAACAGGTCTTACACCAAGTCTGGCTCAGCCAAGGACTCGGCCTCGTTTTCAAGTTAAACCTAACGAAAGAAACAAGGCACCAGCGCCGTGTACACATAGTTTACAATCTGTATCCAGAGTCTAGACCTTCTACGTCCTAGTGTTCAAAGTCTTGTAGTTTTAATCAAGTCTGACCGTTTGAAGCAGATAAAGGCTCGTAGTTCTCCTTTTTCTTTCCCCATTTGTAGCTGTCTTTTTTCTCCAATTTCAGGTTTACAAATAGAGAATTTACGAAGAAAATGGAAACAGATAAGACAGGTGAGGGAATTGGAGAACAGAAAAAACGGTTCTTTTTTTTTTTTTTTTTTTTTTTATAACCAACCAAATATTCATTCATCTCAAAAAGTATCCTTACAAACAGAATTTTTGTCAACCCAAACGGCTTGACTTACAACAGAAGGATATGAATCCCACCACATCACAATGTCATCAATAGCCTTAGCATATCTAGCTAACTGATGGGCAGTGCCATTGCCCAATCGATTAACATGCTGAATTTTTGCTTCTTGAAAGCTATGCATAAGCCTACGAATATCTTGTAGGAGAAAAGCAAAATCAGTTAGAATCTCTGAATTCTCATTCAAATAGTTGACAAGTATCAAAGAATCAGATTCTAACACAACTTTTGGAACACCCCATTGTACACACAGCTGCAGTCCTCTCAACAAAGCAACAGCCTCAATAAACTCAGAAGAGGAAGCTTCCCTTTCCACTTTACTAACAGCTGCTAAAACATCCCCATTATGATCTCTCAAAATCACTCCAACCCCAGCAGACAAATTATCAGAAAAAGTAGCCCCAGCAACATTTAATTTCAAGTATCCTGGTGGAGGAGGATTCCAACACACAACTGTAGTAATCTTCTTATCAAACACAGTGAAAACCTGCAACTCTTTAAACGCTTGCTGTAAAGAAAAAGCTTGATTAACAGCAATATTAGTATGCAAAGAAACATCTTCATAAATAAATTTATTCCTTCTATTCCATAGTCCCCACGCAACAACAAGAAATCTGGCCAACAAGTCATTTGAACCTCTATCTCTAGCCAAGTTTGCCAATTCCCAAAAAGAGAAATCAGAACTGACCTCACCCATATTAGAACAATAATCCATCCACACATTTCTCACATCAGGACAATAAAATAAAGCATGGGCAGTATCTTCACTACACACATCACACAAAACACATTTATCATCCTCCATTACATGCTTTTTCCTTAAATTCAGGAAAGTTGGTAGTTTTTCGTGACAAGCCCTCCATGCAAATATCTGAATTTTTTTCAGGATTTTCAGATGCCACAAACATTTCCAGAAAGCTGATTCTGTTCTCTCCCTTGAATGTTGCCCCATTTCTTGAGATAGATTCTGCTGTAGCACTCTATAAGCACTTTTAACTGAATATATGCCATTTTTCTCATGAAACCAAAAGATTGAATCTTCTGAATTTATAGAAACATTTAATTGCAGAATTTTTTGGACCACATTTGAAGTTAATAGAGCTCTTAAAACAGGAATATTCCACCAACCCGTATGCTCATCTATTAAAGAATGGACTTTTAGATCTGCATCCCTCTCGGTATGACTGAAATTCAAATTATAATCTGAAAGTCATGGGTTATTAAACACTTTAATAGATTTTCCATTCCCCACTCTCCACCTACAACCTTCTTTCAAACCTTTCAGAGCTTCCCAAATTCCTTTCCAAACAAATGATGAGATACTACGTGCTTTGGCTTCAAATAAACTTGTATTGGGGAAATATTTAGCTTTAAAAATACGATGCACTAAAGAACCCTCATTTCTTAGAAGCCTCCACCCTTGTTTAGCTAAAAGGGCTAAATTAAAAAGATGTAAATCTTTAAAACCCATCCCTCCTCTAAGTCTATTTGCAATGACTTTTGATAAAATCTTATAAAGTACATTACAAAGACTAATAGGTCTAAAATCTGCCACTTTTGAAGGAGATGCTTTCTTAGGAATAAGGGAAATAAAAGTATGATTCAATTCGCTTGGAAAATCTCCAGAATTCAAGGCTAAAAGCAAAGCATCAGTAACAGATTTACCTATCACATACCAATACTTTTAGAAGAAGATAGGGGACATTCCATCAGGTCCAGGAGCTTTTGAAGGGTGCATTTGTTTGAGTGCATCCTCCACTTCCTTAGCCACATAAGGTTTTAAAAGCTCCTTATTCATCTCAACATCGACTTTCATATCAATACCCGATAAAACCTCCTCCATCTCCACATGATCAGCAACTGAAAAAAGATTCTGAAAATAACCAGTAATTAAATCGTCCATCTGAGCCCCATTTGTCCAATGCCCATAATCATCTTGCAACTGAACAATAGAATTTTTCTTTCTGCGATCAGAAGCCTTGGAATGGAAAAACTTTAAGTTACAATCCCCCTCTCGGAGCCACATTACTCTAGACCTTTGTTTCCACATTAACTCATCCCTTTCAAGCCACTTTTGAACATCTTCTCGGGCGTTATTTATCGCATCCAGAAAAAAACCATTTGATTCACTTTCTTGCAAACTGTTAAGCTTCATCTTGGCAGTAGCTAATTCACGCTGAACATGACCAAAAGATTCCTTATTCCATTTTCCCAAGGCCTCAGAACATGTAGAAATACAACCCATAATACAACGCAAGGAAGATGAAGCCTCTACTCTCCGCCAAACATTCTCAATTATAAAGGAACAAGTTTTCTCCCCCACCCACATAGCTTCAAACCTAAATAACCTCTTACCCTTTCTTCTAATTAAAAACCCATCAGTATCTAACCACAAAGGAATATGGTCAGAGTAAGCTGCCACTCCATGCTGAACTCTAAAATTGGGATAAAAATCACACCAAAGAGAATTAGCAAGAAACCTATCCAATCTCTCCCTTATCAGGCCAGCCCCTTCCCTTCTATTACTCCAAGTAAAACGAGGCCCAACAAACCCCAAATCCCTAAGATCACAGTCATCTAGCACTTCCCTAAACTCCCTTAGTTGATTATTATCACGGAAACTCCCTCCACTCTTCTCAGAATTATCTAGTATTTCATTGAAGTCCCCAAACACTAACCAAGGATGAGTAACCCCACGGCCTAAAGCTTTTAACACCCTCCATACTGCCCCTCTCAGATTTCTATCAGGATTGCCGTATACCCCTGTTAACAAACACTTGCCCCCATTACAATCAGTAACAACTGCATGAATGTGGTTTTTAGTATAATTAACAATAGACAAATTCAAATAATCTTTCCAAAACAGCACCAAACCACCACTACGCCCCACACAATCAACACCAAAACAATTTCTAAAACCCAATTTAAATCTGCACAACTCCAAATGTCTTGCCTTCATTTTCGTTTCTTGCAGAAAAACAACATCAGGATCTTCCTTCATGATTAAATCACGAAGTGTACGGATACTCCGTGGGTTCCCAAGCCCACGGAGATTCCAGCTGAAAATTTTCATGGTGACCGGCGGGGCTGTTCAACAGCCACCACCGATAAATCAGGAAAAAAATTCGCAGAGTCAGAGTCACAGATTGATTTACCTCTTTTTGCATCATCTTCCCGTTGCAAATTTCCCTTCCGTTTCTTGCCAAGATACATTGCAAGACTTTCCTTCTGCAAACGAACAGAGCTTTCATTATTTCCTTTTCCCTTCCCAAGCTTTAGTTGCGTAACCCTACTCCCGTAAGAACGAGTGCTGCTCTGCTTCAGTTTGTGTTGAGAATAAACTGGGTCAATACCAGATGAAAATGTATTAAAACAAGCCGTCCATTCTTTTGGGCCAAGACCCACTTCCGAACCCAAAATTGAGGCCTCTAAGACTGGAATTTCAGTAAGCCCAGCAGCCTCGTTACTAGCCGTCATTGTTACCATGACTTCAGATGCCACCATTTTCTTAGATTCCTTTATTTTCATGATATCAATATCAGCTATAGTATCAACTTGAATTGGATTTACTCCCGTAATTAGCTCCACCATTACCTCTTCATGAATGGGCAGAACCGACGGCCCCACATGTCCACATTGATTTGGAATAATTAGCTCCGTAACAGACGGAATAAAAGAATCATCTGCTTTATGGCCCATCGTCTCAGGCACCTCTCCTCTGACCGTCGGCAATGGTGCTGGAAGTGTTGACAATTCTGAATATGGAAACTGTCGCCTCCCTCCCTTTCTATTATTCGTAAACCCCGCTTTCAGCCAATTTCCGTAAGGTAATTTAGTGTGATCAACCGTAGCAACTTCAACAACTTCACATGCTTTCAATGTATGGCCCAACATCCCACAGAAAAAACATAAATCTGGTAATCTTTCATATGAGAACCGCACCCAACAAGACACACCCTCCCTCACTTTCAACCGCTTTCGTCGCAAGAATGGTTTTGAGATATCAATCATCACTCGAACTCTCATATACTCCCCCCATTCCATTTCTCCCTGATCCAGATCAACCTCTAAAACCTCCCCCAACGCACTCCCTACTGTTTTCCCAATATATTCATTACGAGCCATCAGAGGTAGATCATGTATACGAACCCAAAAAGGAGCCTTGATCATTTCAAGTTTACTTATCTGGATTAGGCCATCAAATTCCTTCAGCAGCACCAAATGTTTATCGAAATTCCATGGTCCTTCCCGCAAGACCTTTGCCCTGTCACGACCATCTTCAAACTCAACCAGTGTAAACTCAGCATTTAGATCCCGAAACTTCACACTCTTCACCAGCCTCCATACTTTGCGCATCGTCTGTTTGAACGCCTCATGATTATAGTGTGTCCTTATCAGAAGCTTCATAATCAAACACTGCTCTCCACGTTCTAGCACTTCATCCAAACGACTAGTTTCCACCAAAACCTCTTCATTCTCCTTCTCTGTTATTACAGAAAAAACGGTTCTAGATATTCACAAAAAGTACAATTGATCAACCTAACCAATCCAAACGATAGGCTCAGAAAATTCATACTGCCCATTAAAATTCAATACAAAGGATCGTAAATAAAACTCAACAGTGATCTAACTCATACATACTGGTGAGATTTTGCCCTGAGGGCCCGAATCCTGCCCACATCAAGACATTCAAGGACAGGGCACTGGCATGATTACAAATTCTGTTAAAAACACATTGAACTCCCCCGGTGGTGGAACTAGAAAAGTTTTGCAGGTTGTTGCATTCCACTTCTCATCATTGTGCAAACCTCTTCATAATTGATCCTCCCATCCTGTTGGTTGAAGTGGGTATTATTATCCATTTGTATTCTAAATGATAGTTCTAGAAGCTTAAATTAGAAACAACTTACATTATCTGCATCCACCTCAGAAATAATTTCTCTGATGCTTCCTTCATCACCCATTCCATACTCCTTCATGGCATTCTCTAACTCGTCCCACGTAATATATCTGTAGCATAATTTAAAGTGAAAAAAGTGCATCAGTAGTAAAGTATGCATGCAGTCACTTTGAAATATAATGGGGTCCATTATTAAAAAATTAATTTTTTTTTCATGTAAATCTTATATTTATCTACTTTTTTTAAAGTGATTGCACAACACTTGTTGTAAATATCATTTCTCTTCATTTAATATAGGAAGTTTAACAACCCAAACAACAGATATAACTCTGTTAAGTAGAAAAGTTATTCAACTTTGTTTTTTCATAAGATTAAATTGCATCTCTTTTTCAATGACTATAGTTAAATACATTAACTTGAAAAAAATTATTTATTCCGGTTCTGCAAGTAGTTGAAATTGATTAGATGCAGGAATCCAATAAGTCCCAAACAATATGGCTAATATCAACACGAAGATTGTGAACTCACCCACTGCTGTCCTTATCAAAATACTGAAATGCTTTAAACAAATGCTCATCTCTTTCTAGCCTTTGTCTATGCATTGTAGCAGATATAAATTCGATATAGTCAATTGTTCCATTTCCATCAACATCAGCCTGAAATATATATCACAGACAAATAACCAGAATGCCAGTTGAGTAGGGACATGGCGGACATGTGTCTGCATCCAACTGCTACCAGTTAGCACAAGAACAAGAGATGAGCCATATCCTCCTATTCAACATTAATTATTTTTGCGGTAGGTAGAGAGTAATACTCAATCTAGTGTCGAGTGTCGGCAAAGCGATGAAGTTTGGAAGATAGGTGTTGGCCCCACACACACTCAAACATACACGCACACGTTCATTCACAGACTATGGTGCGAGAAACCATGTCATGATTTTCAGTTTCGTGGGGTTATAAATCTTTTGCCTTTCATAAATCCATGGCAATCAGAACTGTATCGTCTGCAATTTAGAGTGTGATTTAATTTGGTGAAGACGCGTTTGGTTAATTAAAATTAAAAATTTCATCTCAATTTATTATTATAATTTTTTAAATTTTTATACAAAATATAATAAATAATTTAATTTTTTAAAATTTTAATACAAAATTAATATTAAAAAATTATATTTTATTTATTACTATTCAAAACATGTACTCTATATAATCAAACGGGGTTGCCGACTCTGAGAGTTATGATAAGCTCAAGTCAAGTGATGGTCATGAGCTTAAGCCCTCTGGCTGCACAGAATCAAATTGAGTCATGAAAATGACAAGCAGGAGATACTAATAGGGATTGAGTCTCATAGATGCTTCAGTAATTCCGTCTTGCATCTTTAAGTGTGAACTCAATATTTTAGTACAACCTGGACGTCCAACAAGTCTTATTGAAATTTATTCCTAAAGCAAGCTTTGAGACTATAGTAACCCAATAACCAAGGCGAGAAGAGAATTCTGAATCAATGATTTCAATTTAACAATTTTATCCTGAACCACGGAGCTCATATCGAAAGCATGACAGATCAGTGATTTTAATCCGATGATAAGAGATAAATTTAATTATTTGTATTATATTTTTAACACTCTCCTTAATCATATGTTAGAATACATTATCAAGATTCGAATTCAAAACATTTATTATGATGTAATGTAAAATTACTTGCCCTGGAAACTTAAGCAAATAAAAAGAGATAAATTTAATCATTTATATTTATCTTTAACAATTATGGAGTTATTACTCATTTGATCAGAAATAAAGAAATTAACACTACTAAATTTTTCTTCCCCTTAGATCATAAGTGTGATACCCTGTTTTTACGTGTATTTTCATTAAATGAGTATTTTAATTTAATTAAAACATTGATTCTTTTATTTTAAATTATCAGATTTTAATTAGATTTATTTAGTTGTGAAATTTATTTTGTAAAGCTTTCTTAATATTAATTATTGTTATGAGTTTAAATTGTTGTTTAATTTATTTTAGTTGGTTTTTTTATTTAAAAATTAAGTTGTTAGTTTTTACTAGTTATTTATTATAATTTAGTTTTATGTTGTATTTAAATTATTTTCTTTGTTTTATAGCTTTTAAAATTGTTTTCGTTAGATCAGTTTCTAGACTCCAGAGGTGAGGACTGGACCTCGTATCTGTTCCCCATCTTTTCTTTTTCTCTTTTTTCTTTTTTTTTTTCCTTTCTCTTCTTTCTTCTTTTTCTTTCTTTTTCCTTCTTTTTTTCTCGTTCTCTCTCTCCCCGCGCGAACTCTCTCTCTTCCCTCTCCACGCCGTTTCCTTCGTCCACCCAGAACCATCCGCCGCTGCCGTGTGCTACACCGCCCAGCCCTTCCTCGTCCCCTCCGGCCGACGCACCTCCCACCAATTTTCACCTCCATCTGAGCTGCCGTTTGCCCCCACGAGCTCCTCCAAGCTGCACGATTTTTCCTCTATTCTGCCGTCGTCGTTCCACCTCCGGCCATCATCTCTTCATAACTTCATCACCAACTTTTTGCCGTCCTAAACCATCCATTTTCAGCTCCAATCCGTCGCCGGAGCAACTCCCACAATCTCATTTTCCGTTTTTGGTATTTTGGCCTTCCACTGCCGTTTTCACCGCCACCCACGGCCAACCCTCACATCCACTAGCTTCATAAACACTTCTAAGCTATTCTCTATCAATCTCAAGCCTTGGTTTTTTCCCCATTCAAAAGTGGGTATTTTACAACCCATGGCCACAGTGTTTTTACACTGTTACATTGCTTTTTCTTGTCGTTTGCAGCTCGTTGATCATTCAAAAATTATCATATAGCACTGTACGTATTTTCCAAACTTCATTTTAGATTTAAGCATATTATTGCTTTTACAATAATTTGTGACTGGTTGGTTATTCCAAACTAAGTCCGAGGAGTCGGGGGTCGGATGGATTTGAGAATAGAGTTGTTTGTTTGTTATTAAGGTTGAGATTTGTTGACTAATTTATGTCTAGTCATTTGCATTGCACGGCGCATGCATATACATGTGTTGGATATTGAAAACTGGGTTTTCATGCGTAAATAAATTTTTGGATGCGTGTGTATCACGACCCCAAGCCGAGATGGGACATTATCTTGGTGGAGCTCCTCTGGTTACTCGGGAGTGTAATATACTGAGTGACGTCCTCTGCGTTGTCGCTGGGCGACAATGGGAGCAAGCGGGATGGTAACGCTCTCGTACCGACTCCGTAGTCCCTCTGCTGGCGGGGGCTAGACGATGCTTGGCTACGTACGCGCTGGGTGCGAAACTGGACATCGCTTGTTACGAAGTCACACGCATGGTCGTTACCCGTGGTGTGACGAAGGGAGCCAGAATGTGCGGATATCCCCTAGGGGAGGTCATGGTGCATTCGGTTAAGAAAAAAGTGAAAATTGTTTTGAGACTTGGATTTTGGGCCATTATCTGAGATAATGGCAAGAAAATGTTTTAAAGGATATGTTTTGGGCCAAAATGGGATTTTTGTGTGTGAAAAATGTGAATTTTTGGGATATGTGCATTTGCATCTTTTCATGCATATTGTTGAGTGTAATATATTTTTATCTTGTGGTGTTTGGATTATTAATTACCTGCAGCACCATTTTTGGTACCGTAGTTTTTGATGCAGAGGTTGAGGAGGAGGCTGAGCTCAAGGAGGCGGCTCTACCAAAGTATTGACTTGGAGTTGTTTTACCTTGGGATATTATCTTTATTTGTTTTTATGTTATGTAATTGGTATTTAAAACAGTGTTGAACTTGTAATATTTTATTACCTGTGTTTTAAACTGGTTTGTATTTAAACAAAATTCTGGTACTTAGTTGTAAGACTTTATTATCCGCTGCGTGGTTTATTTGTACACATGTTGCATGTACACACACTTAACACTTGGCGATAGATGTGTGACCCATATTGTCATCATCCCAACGCTTCGATTTCCACGTGTTCGTACGTAGAAGTTGAGGGCATCACAATGAGGCCGGTGTAGTTCCGACTCTAGCTACAATGTCTGTCTTAAAACATTTTTTGCAAATCAAATACTGTTATATCAAGTGTAAAATGTGTTTTTTCTATACTGATTTGTAAAGGTAATTTTTCTAAAACTCATGAATGCGAGTAATATTATATATATACAGTTATTTTTATGTACTTATAATTTGTTAGATCAATTATTTTTTAATATACAATTAATTAAATTAATAAAATATATAAAAAACATGCAAAAAAGACTGTCACATAAAATTTTTATTTCGTTTGACTTTTTGAATATAAGCCATAAGCCATAGTACCATACTGTTATTGTATCTGATTGTAATCATAGTTTGACATCGACACAACCAGTCCTTTTTAAGAGTGTTCATCCGGACCGGATTTTTTTTCGGTCCGGTCAGGAAATCCAGAATCCGGGTGAATCCGGACGGTTATCCGCCCGGATTACACCCGGGCGGTTTAAGAAAACCCGGATCCGATTTTATAATCCGGTTATCCGTAACCGGATTATATACCCGTTTTTTATATATATAAATTAAAAAAAAATTAAAGTGCTATATATATATTTTTAAAGTTATAGAGTTTTTTTTTTTAAATAAAATATTACAAAACCCAGATTGAATCCGGTTATAACCCGGATCCGGTTTTATCCTAAAATAAAAACAAACAATCCGGATATCCGGATTGAATCCGATTATCCGTCCGGATTGAGTCCGGATTCAATCCGGGCGGATAACCGCCCGGGTTTGAAAATGCGGATCCGGATGCACACCCCTAATCCTTTTTCCCCAATTTGCCTAAAAACAACCATACGAAATTTCTTGGTACATACCTTAAATGGCCTGGCATTTTTTGTCTAGAAAATGAGCGCGAGCTCACACACACACACATATAAAGGATTCACACACACACACATATAAAGGATTCCTTCTCAAGGTGGTCGATGGTGGCCACCGACTGGATTTTTTTTATTTTGTAATACAGTTAGTGCAAAAACAGTGACGGGACAGCTAGTATATTTTGAAATTTTTCTTTTTTTCTTTTTATTTTTTTATATTTTTTAATATATTTAAATTTTTTTTAAAAAATACACTAATATACTAAAAATTATTTTCTTAATTATTAAGTACAAAAAAAAAATGAATGAGCAATCAACTGAGTAATTATTAGTTTAGGTTGAGTTTAGTTCGAATTAGAATTTGACTAAAAAAATTCTAAGACAGTGAGTTTGCAGACTCCCGTGAGAGTCACAGTCGATACAGACTTGCACAGAATTCACTCAGCGAAGTCCTTCACAGTGCACACTCAGATCCACTTTTGAGCGTCTGTCTTTTGACATGTCGAGTCTCATGCCCCCACTTTCCAAATTTACGAAAATACGTTCACACATAAATATAATATTCTTTTCTACCAGGCCCACCCATGTGAGCAACCTTCATTTTTTTTTCAATAAAATACATCAATCCATGTTAATCTAATCAAAGGGTAGCCTACATCATAGCATTTTTCTTTTAAGAACTAAGAAAAAATTCTGAACATAACACCAAATAACTGCCTTAAGGGTTTTTTTTTACACAGTTTAAATAAGATATTTTTATTAAAAATAAAATAAAATATTATTATAATATAATTTTTTAATATTAATTTTGTTTAAGAATTTAAAAAAATTAAAAAAATTTTAATACATAAAATTTATTATATTTTGTGTATAAATTTTAAAAAATTATAATAATTAAATGAAATGAGATAAAATAGTTTAATATTTAATAACCAAACCAGGCCTAAGTTAATGAAAAAGCGCTCACAAAGTAAAAGCAATCCTGTAATAAGTACAAGGGCACTCTCGATTCATTGGCTTTCTAGTCTTTGAGCCATATAATATTCGTCTGAAGTCTGAACCTTGGAGCTTAAGGATTGCAAGTAGACTATTATATAATATAATATCTGCCTTTTAGAGTGTGTTTCATAAGAGTAAAACCTTACAACATTTAAGTATTACATTGATTAGCTTCACATGATGGGTTATTTTATTTATTATTTGTTTTTGTAGCTTTTATAAGGTGAAATATGGTAGGAGTGCAATGTAGAATTCCTTTATTATGTTTGGAATTTCTCCAAACATTGAAGAAAATATTCACAAGGAGAGAGATCGGTGCAAACCTAAATTGATATGAGGTATTTAAGTCTAGATTCTACGTTGATTACGTTAAAATACTACTTAAGAAGATAAATCTATATAAATATAGAATGAAAAACTTAATATCTTCCTTGAACTAATGCAATATTAGTTATTTTTCATCAAATCATATATTTATAATCATTTTTTCGTTGTCGGTAAATATTTGCTTCCAAATTTTTTATATGATTCTTATTAATTTTTGTATATATTTCTCATGCAATAATTTTGATTTTTCCATTTTTTAAAAATCTTCATAATTTTGAATTTTGCAACTATTTAAGTCCGACTCATGGGCTTCTAAAATAATTTCGAATTTTACCATTAATCAATAATTTCAAAGTTTTTTTCTGTAATTTTAGGCGAATCTCATGTCTTCTCTATTTTAATTACCTGCTAAAACTTACCATCAGAATTTGAGAAATTAGTTCTTTATGCATGCTTGATGTAAGTACAAGTGTCAAGATAGATGGATCATGACTATCTAGAGCTTTAAAAAGTGGACTAACACCATAAAAGTAAAATCATTTAATTAAAAATGATAGCTAAGATTTTAAGAACTTCACAATAAAATTGTTCTAGAGATCAAAAAGATCCTAATATGAGACAGAAACCTTGTGAGTAGCAACCCTTTGACGATGGATTGCTAACTTGATGTTCTTGCACTATCAGAAGCAACATACTAGGAGTTGGAACAACATTTTTGTTCCTTTATTCCCCACCAAAGGATAAATGGTCTGAGGGTGTAAAATTACACACTAGAAGTTGACAAATATGTTGATAATAAGTTTCAAGGGAACTCCTCGCGTACTCATCAATTTCAAATTTTCTAACTTTTCAATTTTTTCATCTAATTATTATCTAATCATTACAACTTTCTCAAACTTCTAAACAGAACACAAACCATTCAAGTTTTTCAAATCTCAAAATAAAAATTATATTCTAACAATATTTTAACTCTATAATATTACCTATCAAAAAAAAAATTTTAACTCTATAATATTTTTATTCAATATTTTTTTTTTCTCATTTTTTCAAATCCCATAAATGGCTTTACTCAAATCATTTCACTACTATTTAGAAACTATCTCACTACTATTCATAAACATCTCATCTCATTTGTGTTACCAAACTAGACCTTAGTTTATCATAGTAGACAAACAGTCAAACTAGATCAAATACCATCTGCACAACAGGTCTCACACCAAGTCTGGCTCAGCCAAGGACTCGGCCTCGTTTTCAAGCTAAACCTATCCAAAGAAACAAGGCACCAGCGCCGTGTACACATGGTTTACAATCTGTATCCAGAGTCCAGACCTTCTACGTCCTAGTGTTCGAAGTCTTGTAGTTTTAATCAAGTCTGACCGTTTGAAGCAGATAAAGGCTCGTAGTTCTCCTTTTTCTTTCCCCCATTTGTAGCTGTCTTTTTTCTCCAATTTCAGTTTTACAAAGAGAGAATTTACGAGGAAAATGGAAACAGTAAAGACAGGTGAGGGAATTGGAGAACAGAAAAATCGGATCTAGATATTCACAAAAAGTACAATTGATCAACCTAACCAATCCAAACAATAGGCTCAGAAAGTTCATACTACCCATTAAAATTCAATTCAAAGGATCGTAAAGAAAACTTAACAGTGGTCAAACTCATACCTACTGGTGAGATTTTCCTGAGGGCCCGAATGCTGTCCACATCAAGACATTCAAGGACAGGTCACTTGCATGATTACAAATTCTGTTAAAAAAACATTGAACTCCCCCGGTGGTGGAACTAGAAAAGTTTTGCAGGTTGTTGCATTCCACTTCTCATCATTGTGCAAAACTCTTCATAATTGATCCTCCCATCCTGTTGGTTGAAGTGGGTATTAAGTATCCATTTGTATTCTAAATGAATGTTCTAGACGCTTAAATTAGAAACAACTTACATTATCTGCATCCACCTCAGAAATAATTTCTCTGATGCTGCCTTCATCACCCATTCCATACTCCTTCATGGCATTCTCTAACTCGTCCCTCGTAATATATCTGTAGCATAATTTAAAGTGAAAAAATGCATCAACTTGGGACTTCTAATTCTATAGTAGTGAAGTGTGCATGCAGTCGATTTGAAATATAGTGGGGTCCACTATTAAAAAATTAATTTTCTTTTCATGTGGGTTCCGTATTTATTCACTTTTTTCAAAGTGATTGCACGACACTTGTAGACTCACGACTGTAAGTATCATTTCTCTTCATTTAATATAGGAAGTTTAACAACACAAACAGCTGATATAACTGTTAAGTAGAAAAGTTAATCAACTTTATTTTTTCATAAGATTAAATTGCGTCTCTTTTTCAATGACTATAGTTAAATAGATTAACTTGAAAAAAAGTATTTATTCCGGTTCTGCAAGTAAAATCTAGTAGTTGAAAATTGATTAAATGCAGGAATCCAATAAGTCCGAAACAATATGGCTAATATCAACACGAAGATTGTGAACTCACCCACTGCTGTCTTTATCAAAATACTGAAATGCTTTAAACAAATGCTCATCTCTTTCTAGCCTGTGTCTATGCATTGTAGCAGATATAAATTCGATATAGTCAATTGTTCCATTTCCATCAACATCAGCCTGAAATATATATCACAGAAAAATAACCAGAATGCCAGTTGAGTATGATATGCAAAAATATAATCAACTATAGAAAGATGGAGTTCATATGGGGTCTCCAGTCGTTACTTACAGCTTCCATGAGTTGCTTGACTTCAGACTCTGAGAGTCGCGACCCTGTTCGAGCCAAGCCCGTCTTCAGTTCTTCGTACGTGATTGTGCCACTATTGTCTGTGTCCATGTTTGTGAACATTGCTTTAAGACCTTTAATTTCTTCTTCAGATAGATTTTGTGCAATGACCTATGAATTTTTAGACTATTAGAAGAAAATGGAAGAGAAAAACCAGCTAGACCCATGCAACTAAAGGAAAGATTCTTGGCATCTAGGTAACCATAAAGAAGCAGTTCTTTTCAGTGAGAAATTGCATGGGAGGGGCTACAAGGAAATCCTCTCCAATTAGCACACAACGACTTGCAGAGCTCTATTTCTTGAACAGTTTAGATTATTCAACTGATGGAGTTTCCATTATTTTGCTTACCATATTAGAGGTAACAACCACCATTCTAATAATAATTGAATCCTTAAATAATATGTTCATGGGCAACATATCACAATTCTTATTATGGAAACAGGATCTTCTTCACACAGTTTGATCATTTACCTTCAATGCAAGCTTCTTGAGCTTATTCATAGCCGTGAATTGCTTCATTCTTGAGAGAACTGCGCTATCTATTGGCTTGTCTGATGCATTGCCACCTTCTCTAATCCATGGATGCTCTAACCATACAGGATACAGGGTATCAGCATGTCAATCAGAATCACAGGAGCATAACAAGGTAAGCCACATCATGGGCAATGCAACTGAATGTTGTGAATTTATATTAAAACATTAAATGATGAGTAAAAACCATGATTATAACACCAACAATTTTGTTTTCTCTTGTTTCTATTTACAAAATGAAATTTCAGACGATATCCGATTTTTTATAATGTGATCTATAAATATCGCCATAGATCACAATATAATGTCTACACTTTCTTTAATATAATTTTCAGTCGCTGACATGGAAAACAAGGGGTTTTATACCGAGAACTTGTCCGGAAGTTATCCTCTTTTTTGGGTCCTGAGTCAGCATCTTCCTGACTAGATCTTTTGCACTCTCTGAAATCAATGGCCATGGTTGACTTTCAAAGTCAAGTTCTCCTTGCAGTATGGCATCAAATATTCCCTTTTCAGTTTCTGCAATATTATTAGAGATAGATATCTTACTCCAGGCTGTTGATTAAAATGAATAAAAGAAACTCTTAAGTTATTCTGAACATGTAACGTTTAAGAAAAGCTCCTTTTTTTTTCTTTTACCAGCCCAAAATGGAGGTACACCACTGAGAAGTATGTATAAGATCACTCCAGCACTCCAAATATCAATTTCCTTTCCATAACTACGCTGCAATACTTCAGGGGCGACATAGTAAGCACTGCCCACTATATCACGATAAACCTTTCCTGAGATGAGTTCAAAAAGAAGAGTCAGTCACAAAGCAACGAATGAATTCTATGAATAAATGGAACAACAATATAAGAAATATATATATAGAGAAGCAGCACATTACAAATTCAGTAGATGAAAGAAACATCAAAACAAGTCCAATTAATGGGAAACAACACATGCCATAAGTATCACGATAAAATGAAGATTCTAATCTCCCATACCAATATATGTCCGAAAATAATGTTGGCCGCTAACTAGATTAACGATCATCAAATCAAAATTCACAAGAATAAAAATTGTAATTCAGAGTTCAAATAATGCCACTCCACGAAGTTATGCAAACTGCACTATAGGGTGGGGTATCCCGTATCCACAATTAAAAGTTCTGTTTTTTCGCATCATATAGTAATAACAAATCAAATGCCATTCTGTCCTACCAGTAAGTGTTTAGGCTTAATACTTGTTAACAGGCATTTCGAGACCAGATTTTGCATAATTTTTGGAAAACTATGAAAATTATCTAAATAGCAATCAAAGAATAGAGCACAAACACAGTACAAGAGACGAACGAATTTGCTGAACATAATAACATTAACTACAAACAATAGATTCTAATGCTGTATTCAGAACAAGAATATTGATTTAAACAAGAAAAAATAAAACTCGAAAGAGGAGCAAGAAGTCACCTTTCTCAATGAAGACAGACAGCCCGAAATCAGTTGCCTTCAACATAGCCCCCTCATCCTTGCTAGACAGCAAGAAATTCTCGGGCTTAAGATCGCGATGCATCACACCCATAAAATGGCAGATGTGGACCACATTCACGGTGGCGCGGCAAATCGCCGCGGCGGCCTTCTCAGAATAATGGCCCTTTGCGATGATTCTATCGAAAAGCTCACCGCCTGCACAAAGCTCCATCACAAGGTGCACAGAGTACCTGTCCTCATAAGCACCCCTGAATTCCACAATGTTTGGCTGCCCAGACAAATGCTGCATAATCTGAACCTCTCTCTTGATGTCATCCTTGTCGCTCTGGGAGGCAAGCTTGCGCTTCAGTATGGATTTACAGGCGTAAGTGCGGCCAGTTGACTTCTCGGTGCACCAATAGGTGATGCCAAATTGGCCTCTACCCAGTTCTTTTCCAAGCGTGTAGTACTTCTTAATGTCTTCAAAGGGTTTACCCAGAATGGTGTCTGGCTTCGGCACCGGCCTAATCTCCGGTCGTGCAGGTTTTGGTGGAGCTGGAATTGGTGGCTGCGTCTGCGGCCTTGTCTGTGGTTGAGTTTGAGTGGCAGAAACTTTCTGGGTTTGCACAATAGGTTGGGCTTGGTAGGTCTGGATGCCTAATCCATGCGTAGTGTTTACATCTGGTTTCGGAGATTTTCCCTTGCTGCAACAGCAACCCATTTTTCTGATCAAGATTTGGTAGTACAGTATTGAAATACAGAGCAAAAAATAAACTTGTGGGGTTGGATTTCAAAGAAAATGACAATTATACAGGCCTTGTTAGCCTTCTCGGACTTGAAGCTGAGTTTGACACTTGAAAACCAACCAAACACCAAAATGGTCAATTTTTTTTACTTCCTTTGTTTTGGTTGGAAAATGGGATGAAATTTTGCAGATAAAGTATACATTAGAAGAGGGCGATGATTATGGAGAAACGAAGACAGAACACTGAAATCGTCGTCTCTCTCTTTGAATAATTGAGCAAAAAATTCGTCGAAATTTTTTTTTAAAAAAAAGTTGTCAATCGATAAATACCGAGAAAAGGTTTTTATAAGAATTTTTTTTTAGAATTCGAAAAAATAAAGGGAAAGTCGAAGATATTTTCTTAACTTTATGTATTTATGGCCGCATTATAGTACTTGCGTTAGTTTCTTTATATGCATATTCAAAATCACATCTTTTAAAAATTAATTTTATATATAAAGAAAAATTCTCACATTATGTATTTCTGAGCCAAATAATAATAAAATATTATTATTTTTTATTTTTTATTTTTTTCTTAAAATTATTATTTTATATATTTTACAATTAGCACAATGTGCTAAAAAATACCAATTCTATATATCTAAATATTACCAATTTTATATATCAAAATAAACAATTTTTTCAATAAATATTAATATATACTAAAAAATACTTTGTATCATCAACTTAATACAAATTTCATATATCAAAATCATCTTCATACAAATTTCACAAAGTTAATTTTAATGGGTAGGAGAGAGAAAAATAGTAAAATAATGTTTGAAAAGTGAATGATGCTTCTTCAAACTTGAAGAAATACTATTCATAGCTATACAAAATTTTGAAGATGCATAATCCAATGTAGACTAATTTAGAGGGATATTATGTAAAAATATAAAGATGAATATAAAGATGTATAAGCTATTGCTAATACTCTTAGATCATTGGCAATGCCAAGTCTAAAGTGAAGCTAGAATCTCATTTTTTGCTATAGTATCAAGTTTTAATTAGACCAATTTATATTGGATTAGTCATTTTAAAGGTAAAATAATTATATAATATTATATATTTTAATAATATTTGATAATTTTTTTTATATTTTACAAATACACTTTATATATTAATTAATAATTAAATAAAATATTTATTTTACTTATCAAAAAATATATTAATTAATAATATGTAGTACTTTTATTATTGTTTAAAAAATCAATTTCATGAAACTAACTAATAACATGAACCAAAAAAACAACATGATCATGTCAGGTGGATGTATAAAACAGATATATTAGACAAATGATAAAATGCAATGGATAGAAACAATTAATAAGAAAATAGTATAATGTAGAAATTCATAAAATAATCTTTTGGCATATGAATAGTAACTCTCCAAGTTTGGAGAGGATCCAAAAATTAATATAACTCAAGTGTTGAGCTTTAGACTATTGGCTACTTCAATGTAGAGACTTTTTCTCATATCTAACTAAAGTTTAGACTTATATTGACATTTAATTAGGCCATTGCCAATACACTTATAAGGTAAAAATTCACTATGACAGGTTTGGAAAATTAAAAATAATATTACTTTAATTTTAAAATATATAAATTAATACGTGACTTTACGTAATAAAATTATTTTAAAAAAAACTTTAATTTCAGTGATTGGACATGAGCAAATACGAAAACCTGTTAAGAAGGGGTTACAGCTTGGCCATACTGCGAAACTTGTGGCCCAATTCCAGGAAACTAAAGACTCGGAACATGATAAAAATAAAATAAAGACATTATAAACAGTCATGTTTAGACAAAGATGACCCTGATAACATACCCTGGACATCAGGCAGAGTCTGATTGTCTAGCATGAAAAATGACTTTGTGCCATTGTCTCTTTATTTTTTTCACTTTTTCTTTATTTTTTCTTTAATAAATGTTGTCCACTATTTATATGTTGATATATGTATTTGATAACAATGCTAAACAATTCTAGATAAAATAGACTCAGAGTATCATTTTACTCGAAAGTTTAAACTGATTGGAAGAGTGTGAGATTTTAATTTTATATAAAATCATCATTTGTCTAAAAACTTATAAGTTAATAGGAAGAATTAGATTTAATAATTTATATTATATTATTTATATTAAAGTGATAGTTTCTTTTTATTTTTGCTTGAAGTGACTGTCTATCTACGGCTTCGAAGGGCATTTCATTTATAAAAAAGCAATATTATATACTATACTTATATCTCAGTTTCATACATATAGTAAAATGAAAGTAGAATAATAGCGTGATATATAAAATTTTCCTTTAGAGGTTATTTGGATTCAGAAACATTCTCATCTCATCTTATCATTATAATTTTTCTAAATTTTTATACAAAATATAATAAACAATTCAATTTTTTTAAATTTTAAAATAATAATCATATAAAAAAATAATATTTTATTTAACTTTTAAATATCATTTAAAACTTTCTCATCGTATCTCGCTATCTATCTAAACAGCACCTTAAGCAATCTTGAATGAGAGAATCATGAATGAGAGATGTCCATAGGAATAAGAACATGAGAGTTATGAAGTACGTTTTATTCGATAATTGGTTTGCCATGATGACTAATCAAAGAGTAGGACAGAGACTATAGCCAGAAGTTACACCCCAACAGCAACATTAATTTAATAATTATTGGTTGGATGCAACCCGTGAAAGGATTGTTTTTCTATCAATAAAACAATTCAAAACAAACGCATTAGAAGGGTCAGAATTGTCTTATAAATCTATTGATTGGCCCTAAAAGTCTAACGTGGGGAGCAAACCATACATGAATTTATTTAAGGTTGACAATTTTTGAGACACAACTCGAATCTTAATAAAATTAATGGGTCATGATCAATGGGTATTATTCAGTGTTTTGAATACCGTACCGGATGGCGTCCCGGTCAAGGCACTGGAAAGAAATATTTCGGTACCGGTACCGTTTCGTGTACCGTTTCGGGATTATCGATATATAAATAAATTATATATATAAATATATATATAAAATATATTTCAAAATAATAGTCTATATATGAATAAATTATACATGAATACATATGTATATATAAATTATAAATAGTCTAATATGAATTAGGGATCAAAAAATGAGATTATAGGTTAAAAAAATGAAAAAAAAAAATAGATAAAGGGCCGAAATACCGGCCGGTACAGGCCGGTACGCAGGCCGGTACAGGCCGAAATACAGGCCGGTACCGGCCGGTACGGCCGGTATTTCGGCCGGTACGAAACAGGTACCATACCTGTACCGGCCTAGTGACCGGTACGGTACGGTACCAAAAACAATGGTATTATTAGCTAAGTGCAGTCATGATTGTGTAAACAATCATTTTGATAAAAGTAAAAAAATACGAAACTTATATTTAAAAAAAGAATTTTTTTAATATTAAATTTCACTATTTTTTAAAATAAATGTATGGTATTTATGTATTTAACGACTATACATAATATTACTCTTATTCATTTGATTTAATAAATCGGATAAGACTTAACGCATAAGATCTAAATTCAACTTAATATGATTAAACCCGACATTTGATATTTAAAACATATAATATTTGTCAAAAAAATTTAGACCTAATACAAAATTAGTAACGAATCGAGGTTGAAATGATTAAATGGATTGAATTGACACGTAGTATAAGGTCTAACACAATAAATTTATGTTAGAATTCATGTTGTACTACAAGACCTGTCCCTTTTATCATAGACGTTATTGTCCTACCTATAGAGATTACTTTTTCTTCTTTGCAAGTTAGTGGAAAGACTAGTCCTTAGACGATATTGACAATACATCATTCCCAATCAAATAGTAAGGGGCCTTTAGCTAACGTTATGTTTTAAAAGCATTGGCATTGATTTGTGTATACTTTTAACTGTTTTTGTTTTTGTTTTTTATTTTAGTAATGTTAAATAAAGTTTCAAAAAGATAAACCCTACATAGATCTTTTATAAAAAAGTTGATTTCATTAAAAAAAAGTATGTTTTCTATCTTTTTTATAGTGGAGTCTATTTTTTTACAAAAAAATGATATTTACAGTTATAGAGTACGTAGACGCCATGCAATTCCTTTAAAAAAATTAAGTAAATACGAAACTAACATAAAATTAATTAATTTTCTAATAGTAAATACAATTTTTCAAAAAAATTGTATAGCACTTATGTACTCTTCGACTATATCTTACTCTCAAAACGTATGTATTTGAGGGTTGTTCAAACCAATTTCCTCAATTCTTTATCCCTATTCTCGCAAGAACAAACTATTCCCCGATTCGGAGATGCCGACGTGGCCAGGTTGGTCTCTGGTGGCTCTTTAACACCTTAGGTTGGCTTGGGATGTCAGCCCAACTCCACCTACATATATAATATAATGCTGACCCTCTTCAGTTTCCAGCAAACCAAACAGAACTTTTAGCGAAATGAAAATGGGCCTATGCAAACTGAAGCTTCTCTGACCTTAAGGCTCATGGGCCGCACTGTGTTATTTAAAAAAATAATAATATTGGCAAGCGTTACACTTTAAAAAAATAAAATAAATAAATAAATATAAAATTTCTATAAAAAATTAATTTTTTAATAATAAATTTCATTCTTTTTTTGAGAAAAGCGTTTCAAAAAGCGTAAATCTAGAATTACTCTATTTTTTTATGCTTTTAGTCTTATATTGTTTAGTTGGACCTGTGTATTAGTTAATGGGCTTAGCCCGAAGCGTAGTCTTATATTAGTTGTTCGGCCCATGCCCATGATAGGGACAATGCCTTAGAATATTTCAGCTGTATGTGTCGAGCGGGCGGGCTCGGAAGCGATAATCCAGAAAGTAATAGAAGTATCATTTTCTTTTTACCTTCAGCTTTTCTTGGAGGTTTCTATCCTCGAAGTGAGCTATCTGTTCAATTTCTTAAGAATCTTGTTATAGATACGTAGTGTTCTGAACTTCTGGGGCAGGTTTGATAAAAGTATCTCAATTCAAAATTTTCATCTCAATTCAAAATTTTCATCTCATTATTATAATTTTTTTAAATTTTTAAATAAAATATAATAAACAATTTAACTTTTTCAAATTTAAATTCACATTTTTCAAATTCAAAAATAATAATAATATTAAAAAATAATATTTTAAACTTTCATCTTAACTCAAAATTCTTAAACACGGATTTACGTAGTTTAGCACTAGGCTTACGTCCACAGGAGTTTGAGGAGAGGAGAATCCACTATATAAGCTTTATTTACAGTATCTCGAAGTCTCTCATCCTCACTATACAGTTGATTTACATATCACTCTACCGGTTTGGACACTGTCACTGGATGCCGAGTCTGGAGGTTGAAGAATCCATCCCATGAAGCCTTTTAGAAATTTGGCAAAAAATCCCTCGAAATGCCCCCCTAAGATCCCCAAAGAAGTCCTCTAAGTCATGTTCCTTCTCTTTTTATCTCTTCCTCTCCCAATTTTTATGTCACATCATCTTATCTCTCATATCTTTTCTCCCATCTCCTATCCGTAGGCCCGGCATTACCTTCTCCCCCCTTTCCCTTTTCCGTAGGCATGACATTACCTTCTTCCCTCCTTCTTTTCCCTTTTCCGTATTCCCTCATTTCTTCCTATTTCGTCATTTAGTAAAGCCTTCTTGGTGGGCTTGGGCTTTGAAGGCCCTCATGGGCTTAGGATGAAAATCCCTCTTAACAAATCCTAATAGGTATGAAATTACCACTTGTCTTAAAAATTTAAGTTGATAAAAAGATATAGATTTTATTATTTATTTTATATTTTAACGTTTTCCTTCACGTGTGGGTCAGACTCTCCCTTAATGGGTGGCCCAATATGTAGAATATTTAATTAAATGAGAATAAAATGTAGAGTCAATATTCGAATTCAGGACCTCTGCTATGACATCATATAAAATCATCACTTATCGTAAAAGTTTAAACTGACAAAAAAATGTATAGTTTATTATTTATTTTATACCTTTATAATAAGATGAGAGTACTACGTTGGCACTCAGCAGCTAGATAGATATTACTTCAAGAATTCATTCGGTTTCAAAGCTTTCGGATTCCATCATTTTTTCCCGTGAAAATAAAATGATCTAAAATGTCTTTTTTTTTCCCATATCGGTAACAAGTAAAATAAGGAGGAATGGCAGTCCAAGGAAAGGATAGCTCTAAAAAGCCTCCCGGAGTTGTGAGGCCAAGGAAAGGAGCTGCGTCGTTTTCTTGAAAAGGTAAGGCCACAAGGAAGGAAACCTCCACACCCTGAGTTTGTTTGATCATTGAGACCTTCACTAACAACTCTACAAGCTGGGGCCCTTTGTCAAGTTGTGCCAAAGTGACCCCTCAAATGGCTCAATCGATCACCTTCCTTTAAAAGTAACCGACTTTGCTCTCTCTTTGGGTTGGGCCCTACTGCTTTTGTCCAACTAGGTGTGATAATGAACAGTGTCAGGCTTAATAATTGAATTTCCAAATAGATTAAGTTGTGCGGGTTAACTTTGTATTTACTTTGACTAACCAAATTCCTTTGTATGATAAAACTTTGTTGGTTTTGATGGCTTCATACTCCAATAAAAAGCAAATTAAACACTAACATGTCCCTAAGTATGCTCGACATTTTCGAGCACCCTACAAACTCTCGACATACCACTAATAAATGACAATGTCACGACTCACGTCAGTGTGTAACTCACTTTTGTAGTGAGACTCTGTAAATGAATCGTTTTCCAACTCGACCTATGTTTTAGTGTTGTGTATGTGTAAATTTTCAATTTCACTACATGACTTCGATAATGATAAAAATAAAATAAAATAAGATATGTTGAAATATATGACTCATATAGTGAAAGTAGACAAATGTCGAAGCGCGCAGAGCTTAGCAGAGTGGAGTGACATTGGTTAGTACAAATACACATTATATAACCCTACTTTATAGATAGTGAATTTATGTACCGCTGACTTTTGTGAATGAAGACACATCGTCGAATCACGTTAAATTTGTGTCAATTTCTGTTATTTTTCTCTTTTAATTGTTCAGTACAATTCATTAATAATTGTCGCACGTTTCACAACAAAATAAAATTATGGATGTCTATTATGAAAAATTAAAATGGCATGTGTCAATCTTCAATGACATCAATGTACTTTGAGCGGAAAGTATAAAATTTATAGAGGCTACCTACTCGTACTCATGGTCTTGCAAGCAAAATAAAAATAAAGTTACTGTGACAATCACACATTGTCTTTTAATATATTTAAGAAGAATCGAAGTACATAATGTGAAAGTTGTTGTTCTTGTGACGAGGCACAATAATTGCAATACCTAACTTTTTGATTTAGATATCATGGAGCATTATTTTCAACTCAAATGGAACGGATAAGATTACTCTCAATTGAATTTGAAGCTTTCTTTTCCGAGAAAATGACATGACCCATTCATCAATCTAAACTATGGTGCGTCATCTTCATACTCTAGTGTACTAATCTTCTTTATAAAAAGAAGATAGAAGAGAATTAATGATGATGAGCATGCAAAGATACCCCTCCCATTATAGCTTGATTTTTGTTCACTCTATTATTTGTTAACTTGCGATAAAAATGTATTTAAAATTACGATTATTTAGTATATATTTATATTAAGAAATGATATATGTAATCGTGAATATGTAAAAATCGCACAATCATTTTAAAAAAATAAATAAATATTAGACTTACATAAAAAGAAAATTAATTTTTTAATAACAAATCCTATTCACGACACTTACACATTTTATCACTGTATATAATATTACTCATTTAGATTCTAGAGAATTCATTTTTAAAATTATCAAAACTTTTCGTAATTTAATAACTCTTAAAGACGCTTCCACCACCCTTAGGCACAAGTTTGAAAAAAATATATATGGGTTTGGGGCACAAATAAGCTAAAAAATAATCTGACACACTTTGAGAGGAGCTACTCCCACCACACGTGAATGTTACTTTCAAGAGAAAATAGTCTTACACCGTACAAGATAAAATAACGTACTAATCGACATATTAATATTAATTATTTTATATTTAAAATTTAAATTAATACTTTTTTAATAAAATTTACTTTTTAACTAATCACATTAAATTAATACACATATTAATATACAATTGTACTTGCAACTAGATTTTTCCATTTGAAAAACCTCAGCCACAAATTCTGAATTATGAACCAAATGCTTAGGCTCACTTGTCACCAAAGTCGACCCGGGTGAATGAACCGAACCGACTAGACCGAATCATCGCCCAAGTTGAGACTAAGAAAAAAAAAAAGCTATTAAGGATATTAATTAAACATCCAGCTACGGCCCCACAAAACAATACACAATACAAACACCAACTGATAGTCCAACCGGGTTCAGACCCTTGTGCTTCTTAAAGTAAATAAATTTAACCATCGAACCCGGTCTGACTCCAAACCGCATCTCTTATTCGCCTCATGTCCCGGCCCTTCAGTGTCCGGCCCACGCCCTCAAAAACCGAGGTTGCCGCTGTCTTCCTGCTTCGCGCCAGGTACTCGTGAGGGGGCACCATCTTCGGATCCCCATCGTCCAACCCGTCGTCCAGCTCCTGCAGCGAGTCGACGGAGTCGACACGCAGGATCTTGCTCCAGTCCGGCACGTTTACAGGAGCCGACGTGGCCAAGTGGTGGACCCCGTGCTGGTGCACGATCCTAGGTGACGCCGTCGGACGGCCCGAGTCGTCGAAGGCCTGCGACAGCCCGCCAACGAGTCGGTCATCCCGAGGGATCTGGTGATGGTTCCCAACACCCACGCTCGCGTTGCTCTCCCCAAAGGTGCGTGGAGTCCACTCTGCATGCGGACTGTTGTTGCTGAATCCGACGTGATCCTCCCGGCCGGCCATGCCATCAACCATGGACCAGACATCTTCTTCTCCGAGCTCCGATGAGTCCGTGCCGTTCGACCCTTGGACGTGCCCGTTGCTGCCGTAGCTATACGTCCCCAGGTACCTTTCGCTTAGGCTCGTCGTCAGTTTCCGACCCTTCGCCATTATAGCATGGTAAGACTCGCCGAACTCGGAGACGGAATCTGCTTCCGCGTCGCCGGAGACACAAGAAGAATTACAAAAAAGAAAAATAACAAAAGAACGAAGATCTGTTTACCACTAAAATGAAGCTACCTATGAGACTCAAATGTGGAGAGGCTTTCGCATAAGCTGGCTTCGGAAGGCTGGACGTGCATATATTTATATAGCATTTTCAGTTCCAGCTGAAGTCCCCCACCGTACCCCCACAACTGAATTTCATGTGAATTTGGGGTTCATTTTGTCTGTGCATTTCATCACTCCCTCACTCCAAATCCAATTAGAGATTAACGGAAGATAATAGAAGACGCCAACTCGATCGCGTGTCGAACTCGAACAAATAAATAGACAAATAAATAAACATATAATTAAAAAAAAAAAGAGTTAGTCATTCTTACTATTCCACTCTCTCTTCTTGCCGCGTGACAGCCACTTGCCAATGGCTGTGAGGTCAACCTCGGTCTATAAAAGATGAAGAAGCGAGTGTTATCTCAGATTGGACTTTTGCCAAATTTGGATTCATTATGAAATTTACCGGTTTTGGAAATTGGACCATTTCCCTCATTTCTCACGCTAATTATTTTTTTGGGCATGTTATTAATTACCTAATGTTAATTACCTTAACATATGAAGTATACAATATGATCAGAGGTCATCCTCGGCAAAATAATATTTTATCATATTATTTTATTGGCCAAATTATTAATTAAAGTATATACAAGTATGGACAAAAATGATTAAGTTTGACAACTAATGGTAATCATAAAAATGAATGCTTAATGCTAGGACCCAGATTCTCTATGATTCTTGAGTCATTATATCGTGTATAATTAATTTAGAATAATGTTTATATACAAGTCTAAATTATGCAAGTCTTATACAGATTCTTTGTAAAACTATGAATTCTATCATAAAAAATTATTATTTTTATAATTTTTCATGGTGTGGTCTATTGTTTTATAAAGAGATTGCGTGAGATTTATACAAATAATTACTTATTAGTTAAATCATTATGTTATTTCTGAAATACTAAATCCACAAACGGGGATCCTGGCAGTTATATTTTTATTTTATTTTTTTTATTTAGTGATTAAGGTACTTTTTTTGAATTTTTCTTTAAAAAAATTTAAAATTAAAAGTATTAAAAAAATACATTAAAAAAAATTACACTTGTTGAGATCTCAAATATGTGGCTTTAGATCCACTCGTGTTATTTAATAATTAATGATTAGAAATTTGTTTACACAAAACTAAAAAACTCATATCAATTTATCATTACAACTTTTTTAAATCTACATACAAAATATAATAAACAATTTCACTTTTCAAATCTCAATACAAAATTAATACTACAAAATTATATTATAACAATATTTTATTCATTACTATTTAAAACATCTCATTTTATCTCATCTCATAACTAAACGGAATCTTAGAAAAAAGGTAAAAAGTATAAAAATATTTTAATTTATAAAATTTATTTGTGCGTATAGAATGCCCCTATAAAATTTGTTGAGCAGTGCTAGCACCAGATGGTTTACGACAAGAATGAAAATGTTTTTTTAATTTTTTATTCTTTTTTTTTATATTTTTAATTTTTTTTTAAAATCATAAAATTATTAAAAAATATTTTCTTAATCATTAAATTAAAAAAAAGGAAAAAAATATCCAATCGGAGACCAACTTTTAGTGACAACAACATTTCTGAAATTTGTTTGATTATAAAATAGTTGTATTTATAGAAAATTTGGATTTAGTAGTTGCATTCTATGTTGTTTGAGAATGAAAGCATTTCAATTTTTCAAAATGTCATAATCTTATTTTTATATATTGTTTATGCAAACCCATAATTAGGGGGGGGAAGCGATTGCTATACACGTCCTTGAGATTGCATTTATCCACGTCAGTTGTCATTCTCCATCAATAAGTGGACCCTCACTCTTTAATCCATCTTCTTCTGACCACATCAAATGTAACACACTCCGGGGTCCATGTCCACGTGGGTACGCACACTACACTTCCAATCCTACTCGTCCTCTTAGCACTTCCCACGTGTGCATCCAATTCAAGAGGGGTCTTCCATCCTTGTCTCCATCGATGCCACGTGGCTAAAATAGTGACCGTGGGATAAAATATTTGGAGGGAAAACAAAAGGTTTGGTTAATGATAATAATGACCATAAATAAATTAATTAAACACTACTCCACAATCGATGGTTTAGCATTTTAGGATGTAATCAGAATGGTTTAATCTCCCTCCCCACTTGTCTCCCTCAAATCCACATTGCACGGTCCATAATTCAAAATAAATAAATTGGTGGGATCGCATGAATGGTTTGACCTTTGAAAAATCAATTCGATTCATTAATTATAAATTCTTTACTATTATAGTTTTCGTTTATAATATGAAATCTCATTTGGCTACGTGGAGTATTATAAATTTTCACACATTTGGAATCTTGAGATCCTTGCGAAGCCATTCAAATTATTTAATTTAGGTGATATGACCTTAATTTAAAAATTTTGTTTGAGTTCGACTTTGTTACAATGTAACGATCTCAAGAAAGTTGAAGTTGCGTATAGACTTACATTTTTAAATAATTATTTAATATTATAAATGGATTGCGTTCAAACTGTTGTAAATTGCAAAATCTTCTTTGTCCAAATAATAATGAATCTCATTTGTTACTTTTTTGTATTAGTTTATGACTTTATTTTTATGAAATTTTTTTATAGTTAAATTATTTTTTATTGAAAAAATATCAGATATACAAAAAGATCCTATAAATTGACGTGACATATTACCAACATGGCACACCAGTTAAGTTTTTTTTTTTTTGGTGGGTACTCCCTTCCCAACTTTGTTCACCAGCCTTCAACCCAAATCGAGAAAGAGAAGGAGGGAGAAATTGTGTACCTACTGGTAAAGGGGCGACGATGACGATGTTTCGACAGCGATGATAGGGTAAGGAAGATGATTGGGTTGCAGTGAGGAGCAATGAAGGTGAGGGGTACAACAACGACGTTGGTGAGATGTGAGGAATGTGTGGTGACAATGTTGGCGATTGGCTATGGTGGAGATTTAAAGCCTAGTAGTCAATTAAAAGGCAATATTACTTGTTAAGTATTATCCTTTTCGAGACACTGTTTCGCTTCCCTCCAATTTTCGTTCCTCGTAAAGTTTGTCCATCATGGTCGTCACCTCTTTTACCTTGGAGGTGGGACACAACATTTAATGCGGCCACCCGCAGCAGGTACCGAGGTCTAACTTCAGGGGAAGCCACTTTGATATGCATTTCATGCACTCAATTCCCTATGAGTGACCAGATCCCACACAGTCACAATCTCATTAATGTGGTAGGATGAGAGAGATTGGGACAGACCACCGACCGAGACCCTCTATGGCAAATCTTGCCGAGACCCTCTTTCCTCAAACCTTTCCTGCTTGTTCTCCTCGTGGCCTGAAAGCCTTGCCATGAGGTTTGCCCAAATCCCCATTCCAATCACCATAAAACTTTTGCACATGTTGAAGAATGTTTGTGTAGCTCTCGCACAAAAGGCTAAAAGGTAAAAAATAACGAGTTGATGAATTTTGATAAATTGTAGTATCATTTAAAAAATTTTATATTATACATCATCTATATGACATAATTTATTATAAAATTTAAACTTTTAAATAAAACGACGATGATAGCGATCTTGCAAGCAGCAATGAATCAACTTTCAAATTGTTTTCGTTAAGTAAAGAGAATATGTTTACAATAAGATAAGCAAATAAAGAGGTTAAATTGAGCACATTTGTTCCTAAGTACAAGAGGTACGAGAAACTGTAGGACATGTAGGGTTCACGAACTACAATAAAAAGGAGTGTGGTCGATCAAATCTTGATAGATTGAATGAAGCAGCACACGTGTCATTAGGAGCCTTAAAGATGGACTGCACGCAGGACGCACTTAGTACTTCTAATGGAAGTGTAAGGCACGCGTGTTCACCTTATTAAGTTGCCATTTCTCTAATTTTTGTTCATCCACGGTCGACCACCTGTTAACAGAAGAGTAATGATTTTCCATTTATAATAATAGTAAAATATTTATGAATTTCTCTAATTTTTGGCCAATGAGAATGCTGTAAAGTGTAACCGATAAATAGAGGGCGAAAAGAGGCTACAGAGAAATCAATTATTTTCCCATTCCAAAATGAAAGTTAAAAAGAGCGAGCTGGTTGCCTGATCGTTTGATTGTACTCTAAAGTGCCACTTGTAATGTGGTGGGCCCCGTTTTCTTGTGTTGACCTTATTTTTGTGGAGGTGGGGGACCCGGGGATTGCTATGCCCTGATTGTGATTGCTGATTGGGACCCGCTTGAAATTTGTTGGGTTTGCCAGACCCATGGCCCAACCCTTGCTAGTGTTGGTGGACCTGTCATCGCAAATTGCAACGAAGGATCCTATGCTCCTGCTAGCCGTATTTTTCGGATTTCTCCCTTTTAACCAATAAATTACTTTTTCACATATTCTTCAAAGGACACGTGATGTGATATTTTTATCTCATCGCATTATAAAATATTATATTAATTAAAATTAATATTTATAAAAATAATTTTAGTAATAAGTTTTTTAGTTAAAAAGAAATTTTATAAAAATATTATATATTAGATCTACTTAATTATAAAAATAGTTTTACAATATAGTGTACAACTTGAAGGCATGACGTACAACTTGAAAGCACGCTACTTTGTAAGTCTACTTTTTGTGAAAGCATTTCTCAATTTTAATTATATATATAAATAATGTTAAATATAATTTTAAAATGTACAAGTCTCATGAATTCTATTTGAAAAAAGTAAAGTCAACTATTAAAAAAATAATTTTTTATATATGTCCAAGATTTATCCATCCCACTTTCATTCGATTATATCATTCAATAGTGATAAATGTGTCACATCTTATATAGTGAGATGAAAATAAAATGGTGATGTGATGCATAGAATTTTCACATATATATATATAATTGAATCAGATCATGGAAAAAAATATACTTCTTCCGTTCAGTATTTTAGAAATAGAAGTTCTGACTTATCTCTAGGAAAAATCAATCATTCCGTTCAGTTTCACCAGAGAGCAGCTCCACCTTCCTCTTCATCTCGCTTTCCTTTTTTGTTTCCTTTCCGCTACCCATACGTGAATATGCTTACATGGTAGTGTTTTTCCACCGGTTTGAATTTTTTCAAATCTATAGCTCACTGGCCATGAACGGTGGACACACACCCTACCACGATGTTCCCCTCCGGCCAATCTACTAGGATGACGCGGAATCGCACTCAAAATGTCGGCACCTGACCCTAACGCACGGCTTGTTCTCGCATGTGGCCTTCACACCCCGCCGTGCTCCGGCAGCTCTTCCAGCTACACACGTCGTACCAGTAGATTCCCCACCCTCTAATCCTTCAGATTAGCTTGACCTCACCTCCATTCCACTGGTGTGTGGTCCTCATGCGCTACTTCAGAAGGGAGCGTTGGCTATTCCACCACTACATATCTACCATTCCGATGGAAATTTATATGGGTTACTGTTTTCACTAACTGGTAATCTTGTGAAAGAAACTAAGAACCTCACCAACAAATATCTCAAAACTTTCAACTATAGTGATTCCGCTTGCACCGCCTCCAGTGTTGGCTTACCTTTAAAACGTCTTTTAAGACAGTATTCTTTTTGTAAGGCCTGCATAGAGACCAAGAAATTGGTTTCAAAATCCGTTTTATTTTTCTTTTTTTGTACCTATTTTGTATTGTGGTTGTTGTTTTGGGATGTTTTGTTGGGAACCTCACTTTCTCTAACTTGTATCATCTTTTATTTTAATGAAGTTTGCTTGTTTAAGGAAAGACAAAAAAAAAAAAAAAAGAGATCATGGAAACAAAGTCTAATAATTTTTGTTTGGAATATACTTCTAATATTGCATGGCCCACGACTTTTGTCACTCATGTCCAACGGCAAAGATGCTATCCGAATAAGAAGCTGATTATTTGATGCATTTAAAATGACTTCACCGAAATAGCCTCAGTGTAATAAATAAATAAATACATAAATTAAAATCTGATTCGAGTACGTTATATTTGTGGAATCTGAATCTCACCTGCTACACAGCCATCCCCACCATCCTTTCCCACCGAAACCAAATAAATAGGGTACTATTAAGATTTAAAAAATAGTAATTTGTTTTCTCTATTTCGCTTTAAATCAATAATAATTATTTATGTTTAAATTAAAAAAAAGTATTTTTGTCACTTCATTTGTCAATATAATCTTTTTAAAAATAAAAAATCTATTCATCATTTTAATACAATAACAAGATGTAGATGATTATCTCATTTGTTTTTACAACTCTTCTCAACTTATTTCATATTATTTAGTCGTTAAAATTTTCTTAAATTTTTATATAAAATAAAATAAACAATTCAAAATTTTTAACTTTAATCTCAATTCAATTCATCTTATCTGATTATTTTATCTGTAAAAACAAACGAATGAGTTCCATATTGTATGTAATAAGACGGAGAATTTAATTTTCTTTTCAAAAACAAAAAAGGAATGACGACCAATATATATAATTTATGAGGGATATTATGTATGAATAATTTAATTTTAGTTCGATTTTCATAAAGATTATAGAAAGGAAAATAATAGACACAATTTTTTTTTTATATAACTCTTTATATAGCTATATTTTAAATTATAAGTGTTTTGATAAAATAATTTATAAAGGTAACAAATATTCTTATTTTAAAATATAATTATATAAGAAATTATAAAAATAATTGTATACGAATTACTCGTATGTACTATGTTGTTCTCAACTTCTCCCAGACTATTTCTTGGAGGCTTCGTCGTGTAGTAAGACCTAAGGCTGTCAGGTCATCCAATCCACTCTGATACTCTCCACGTGGTTGGTTTAAGAGCAGTGGGACCCACCGTTTTTAAGGAAAACAGAAAAAGGAAAACACTTCCACCGATAATGGGTCCCAACATTGAGTACTTATAGATGTTTTTTTTTTATTTAATAATTTATGAAATGTGTTTTTAATTATGTTTTGAATTTTTTACAAATATTTAAATATATAAAAAAAATAAAAAATGAAAAGGTATAAAAGCCTTCTCAGGAGATTTTATTGAGCTAAACCCTTAGTAGGCATAGCACGATTAAATTTTTTTTTTTTTCAAAGAGTAAATTTTTTTAGAAAAATTCTACTCATAAGTCCCTACACCACACACCACCTATTTTTTTAATTTTTTTTATTTTTTTATTTTATCAAATATTTATTATATAAATAATAAATATAAAAATTAAAATATTTTAAAAAGAAAAAATCTAAAAAAAAATTTAAAAAAATCTTAAAAAAATAAAAAATATGTGGTGTGTGGTGTAGGGGCTTATGAGTAGCATTTCTCATTTTTTTATAGTCATTATTAAAGAGCTGAAACAACCTTCAATTATTTCTTGCTATGTAGCCTATCTATGGGGCTAATAATGGAACCGCACGACACACGATCAAACCCACCTAGGAAGCCTTCTCGCCCAGAATAGATCCCTCACCCCCCTCCTCTCGCCCCTCGATGCCGTTGCAAAATCCATCACCCTCTTGCCCACATCCGTCACCCCTCTCATCTCTCCCATTGACGTTGTGACCCCTCTCCCAGTCTCCCACATTGACATCGTCCAATACAATGACCCTGCATCAGTTGCATTGACCCTCATCTCCCAATCCCTCGACAACCACACATTTGTTGCCATCGTTGAGAACCAAAATCAAACAATATTGATCAAGACGTCTCTACAAAACATGAAACTCTTGTTCTCCTTTTACCAAGGGATCTCCCCCAAAAACATCATTCTAGAATGACCCAATTTTCTGATTTGAAAGCATTGTTAGGTCAAAGATAAGCAAAAGCAAGTCAAAGTAGATTCTACGAGAGATCTAAGGAGATATGCTGTGAGGTCAAATTTGACATCCCACAGTCATGCCCACTACCTTTTGAAGTTGATGGTGAACACTCTCACTTAAAGCAACCTAACACCATAGATGTGGAGAGTGTTGACTTTTCATTTGATACATCCATCCCAATGCCACGTTCAGCTAAAGTAGGAATCTGTCCATCTAGATCCAGAAATTTTGGAGAGAAAAAAAAAGTTGACTGTAATACCAACAAACAAAACAAATGAACCTTCAAAGATGTCGAACTTGAACATAAACAAATTTACAGATAAAAACATAAGAAGGTCCTCACCTTTTCGCCGACTTAACATTGGTTTGGGAAAGATGGGCAGAAGTACCAGCACCAAAGAGGGTCTAGGTGAGAGGGTCCGACTGTGTTGAATTGGTAGTGGCCGTCTGTTGGTGGCGGCAACGGGTGGGGGAACTGGTAATCGTCTGGTGGTGGCGGCAACACAACTCATCGGGTAGGAGAGGAAGAGTGAAGGGAAAAACATTTCTTTTCTTTTTAATTTAATTAGAAATCACATGTGGTTAACCTCATGGTGTTAACTTATCTAATACTGAGATGACACCTTTTTATTTAATGCTATTAAAAGGGTTGAAACCAGCATATACCATTACAAAGTGTTTCTCTTGTACAAAACAAAACTGATTATAAATAAATAAGTCAAATACACGATCACCCTTATTTCTTTTATAAAATTTGACCGCTCTTGTTTAATGTTATTCTCTTTTTCGGCCTCCAATAAATAAAAGAGTAGTGCTAGAGGCAGGCACAAATGTGTGCTTGCATGCGGACTCCACTGACGTGGCATTTTGCCACGTCAGCATTTATATATTAAAAAAAAAAAAAAAGCAAACCAAGGGGAATTTTTTCCATTTCAAGCTCCATGGATAGCAGGAAATACATTTATCCTCTCTCTCGTACCTTTCATTCATGCTATCTATTCATTCATCCAAAATCATTCAACATCATTGCAGATTTGCTGCAGATCTTCATTCCCAAAATCATCCAAGCAGATCTCCTCTCTCTCGTATGATTTTGGTATAGAAATGAATGGATAGCAGCAAAATCATTCCCATTGCAGATCTCCTCTCTCTTGTACCTTTCATCCTTTACTTCTCATAAAAAGTGTTCAAGCTTAGCATAGCAGGGGAAATCAGATTCTCGGTTCATGAGGTAGAAAATCGACAAAAGAAAAGCTAACGAGGAGGTAATCTTCTCAGATCTAAGATTTAGAAATTGTTTTTGTATATTTCTATCTCTAGATTTTTAATATTTACCAATGGAGTATTTCTATGGAGTGAGAAGGCTGAATATAGAAGGAAAATGAAGGAGGGTTCTGAAAATCTGATAAATGAAAAGGTAAAGGGGTTCTGAAAAATTTGTTAAATGATATGAAAAGTAATATAGAATCCGAAGCTTTTAACAGATATCATTATGGGAAATGCTGTATGTTCGATAGGTATACCAACCTCTTTTTAAAGCATAAATGCTCTCCCAACTGAATGTAAAACAATGTTTGTTTTTCCCCGAGGGAATGTAAGGCAGTAGCTGACGATGCTCACAGGGCCAAAGTCATGATATAATCAGAGAAATTAATAATAATACAAAGGTAAGAAATCTTCTGCTTATTATTTTTCTGGATTCATTGTCTACCCAGTGCAAGAGAAGCTTAGACAAGTCAAATGTACAAATGAAGGCACAAATGTTTAACGCTATTTAATATAATCAAAAATGTTTATCCATAATAACAAATGTTTAACATAATAAAAAAAGCAAGTTAATGGCACAAATGAAACATTTATCCACATTCCTTTTGTTGAACGCTATTTAATAAGAAAAAAAGGATGAAATTCCATAGAAATAAATCTCCAATTTTTCAAATATTCAGTCCATAGTTTGGTATTTTTTACACACTTTATTAATATAATTATATGTGTCATTCTTGACAACCACCCACTTGCATTCATTGTTGATGTAGTTTTATTTGGAATTGTGTAGATGGAAAAAAAGAAAGAAGACGCATCATGCATAACACCTCCTACCACTAATCCATCAACTATGGTATTGTACACCTCTTTCAAGAGTTGGCGTGTGTTTATTTTATGTGTAGTCATTGGCCACTTAAGTTGATTAACATTATGTTACTACATGTAAGGACATATCACGACCGCTTTATCCAGGCATTTCAAACTACATGCCAAGTTATTACGGTCCAGTGCCTCATGCGTGGTTACCACCTTTTATGCCTCATCCAAGTGCCAACCCATATCCATTGAGCAACCAGGTGATCGTTGGAGCATAGTTTTAATTTTATAAACTTGAATATTTGGTCTAATTATTTATTTTTAAATTTTCTTTTGGGATAACTATAGCAACAGCCATTGAACTCTACAACCGCTGCTGCGTCAAGTACTGCTGCCTTGAGTAGTTCCGCTACCTTGCATAGTCCCGCCATACCAATGATAGGACCTCCTCTAACTGCCTACCCATATCTATGGAGTAATCAGGTGATTATTTCTTGGAATATTTATTGTAGTTAGTGTGTTTTAATTTCTTTTTCCTATACAATATTTGGTTTAAGTATTTATGTTAGATTTTTATTTGGAAAACTGCAGCAACAAACATGGAACTCTACGATCGCACCCATGTCTAGTTCCCTAACCAATGTCAGCTCTAGTGTAGCTGCCAGTTGTAGTGTACAAAGCAGCGCTAGTGTAGCCTCTAGCTCTTGTGAGGCTTTACCAGCATTTGTTCCTCCGACGAATGCCAACTTATATCCATGTGGTAGCGAGGTAATGTGTTTGATTTTTTATATGCGTTGTCTTTTACATTATTTAGAACATATATTGTCATATAATCTTTTTTCTCCTAATTTGCAGGAAAATCAAGTGAAGCAAAGTAACTCTATTGAAGAGATTAGTGAGGCATCTTTAGAATCGATAGATTGTGAAGAGCAGTCTACTGCCTCTTTGGGTAATACTGTTGAGACCAAAGAGGCTGGCAGTTCTGGGTCACTTCATGTCCAGCAATCTGATGGGGGTGATATCGCTGAGGATCCAAAGCCAAGGATGTGCTTTGAATCTAATAATGCATTGATGGCTTATTATAAACAGTATGGAAAACAAGAAGGTTTTCCGGTTATGACACAAAGGAGTAAAAGAGAGAAAGATGGGAGTATCAAATATGTTACCCTGGGATGTGCTCGTGGTGGGAAGGCACGGAATAGGGCGTCAAATGTCTCGAAACCTCGGCCAACAAGCAAGACAGAATGCAAGGCAAGGATGAATGTGATGTTCAAGAATGGAAAGTTATGTATCACATCAGTTTTTAACACACACAATCATGTACTCAGTCCAAGAAAAGCAAGATTCTTTAGATGCAATAGAGAAGTTAATGAATCAGTTAGGAGGGTGTTGGATACAAATGATCAGGCTGGCATACGAATGAATAAAAGTTTTCAAGCTATTGTGACTGAGGCGGGTGGGTTTGAAAATGTACCATTTGGAGAAAAAGATTGCCGTAACTATATTGATAAGGCACGACACCTGCGTCTTGGTAAAGGTGGTGCTCAAGCATTGCTGGAATATTTTAGAAGGATGCAATATAAGAATGATGGATTTTTCAGCATCATGGAGGTGGATGAGGAAGATAGGATGAGTGTTGAACCTAAGGTTTCAAGTTTTGTGTAATTATATATTTACACATGGATTTTGATGATAACAAATGAATTCAAAGAATGAATGAGTCTCAAACTCAATTTGTCCACACAATGGAGTCAAGCACATCAAGGAACCAAGCATGAGCAAGAAGGAAACAAGTTCACATTAAAGTCATAGAGAAATGTTGTAAATCTCTTAAAATTCGAAATTAGGATTAAGGCTCAAAAATTAATATTTTATCATAAAACATTAAAATACATTTTCCACATGTGCATGAATATTTTGAAAATTAAATTTGAAAATTTTGAAAGATAATTGATTGTCATCTTTCACATGTGCATGCACATCACTACAGCGCACGTCGCGCGGCGCGTCGCTGCATTACACAGAATACGCTACACGCGTATTCTCTTCACACAACCCGCCGTATCACATCTACGGCATCCATCTCACGCCTATACTTCACAGCACAGTCCACAAAACTACAAAATCAAGCCTAACACTTCACAACCACACTTCGTTTCACAACTACGCAGCAAACTCCACAAACACTAACTACACAGTCTACAGCCAACCAAATCAACTATGTTAAACATAAATAACTAAAGATAGAGGGTTAAGACGAGAGAGATGTGATTGCTGTCGGGAAAGAATCCAAAACTGATAATTTTAGCGGGTTGTTACAGTAGATGGCCCTATTTTTCCAGTAAACGATGAACCTCTGCTGTTATCTGTCGATGTTGACCTTGTATCTGAACCCTTTCTCATTCCAGCTCCTCTATTCGTGGTTGCAGATCATGAGCATACCAATCTGTAAATTTTTTCAACTCTTGGTTTTCTTGTTTTAGCCTTTTATTCTCTCTATCCTTATTAGCAAGCTTCTGTTGTAATTCAAATATTTGCATATTAAGATGATCAATCTCACTCACCCTCGCCATTAACCTCCGAGACACCTCCGAGACATGATCGTAACAAAGGCAGCATATTGACTACTGAGCATTCTTGATTCTGCAATAATCTCAGAATCTGCCCTACTAAAAAAACGGTTCTCTGCTCCTATCATGGTATTGATGGCCTCCGGAGAGAAGATTAATGGTTGATGCGTCAAGGGTTCCTGACTCAAGTCTGGAACATTGTGGAAGATAATTGCTCAGCCATTCTGTCGTTATGGAAAAACAGAACTCAGATCAAGAAGCGATGTTTTTTTTTGTATCCGATAGGTGAAAATGATCATTTTTTTATAGAAACTCAGAGCCTTCAATCCCGTTTGTCAACAACATCAGGCAATTGTTTAAATCTTCAACCGCACTAAATTCATAGAGTTAGGCCTTGAGGCTTTACAACACTTGTCGGGTCACAAACGGCTCACTTTTTCAACTATCTACAGTGACTATTAACTTACCGTTTTCTTCAGTCTATTTACTTGGTGCCGATCCTTTTTAATGATGCCAAAGGGGGGAGAAGTTTTAGACTAGAACATTAACATTGTTTAAATTGTTAAACTTGTTATATATGCTTGGAATTATATTTATACTTTTGCTTGAAAAACTAACGCACATTCTCAGGGGGAGCTTAAGTATTAATACAGGCCTCAGGTTCTATCAAGTATTTGTCATCATCAAAAAGGGGGAGATTGTTGAACCCAAGGTTTCAAGTTTTGTGTAATTATACATCTACACATGAATTTTGATGATAACAAATGAATTCAAAGAATAAAGGAGTCTCAAGCTCAAGTTATCTACACAATGGAGTCAAGCATATCAAGAAACCAAGTATGAGCAAGAAGGGAACAAGCTTCACATTAAAGTCATAGAGTAATGTTGTAAATCTCTTAAAAATTTTGAAATTAGGATTAAGGCTCAAAATTAATATTTTATCATAAACATTAAAATACATTTTCCACATGTGCATGAATATTTTGAAAATTAAATTTGAAAATTTTGAAAGATGATTGATTGTCATCTTTCACATGTGCATGACATGATTAAAGGTTTGAACTTTGAAAATATTAAGATGATTGATTGTCATCTTTCACATGTGCATGTTTTATTTGAATATTTTCAAAAGTGATGGATGACTTTTCTTGACTTATGCAAAAGGTAGATGTCTTTGTTTGAAAAATTTGAAAAGTAAAGTGTGCTCCTTTTGTCATATGCAAAAAGTAAAAGATTAGGTTTGAAATTTTTGAAAAGTAAAGTGTGCTCCTTTTGTCACATGCAAAAAGTAAAAAGATTAGGTTTGAAATTTTTGAAAAGTGAATGATGATGTCTTTGACATGTGAATCTTTTTAAATTTGAATATGAAGTCTCATATGCCTATAAATAGATCATTTGAGAGCTTCATATTCACAACACCAAGAGCATACAATATTCATTCAAAACTTTCATTCTCTCTTCTTCTAAGCATTGAGCCTTAACCTCTTGTTCATTTTGAGAGATATAGTTTGTGCTGTATTGTTCTTATTTCACTCATTGAGGAGTGTTTTCTGATAACCTACCCACTATCAATTCTTGTATCAGTAAAAGGGTGTGTATAACCCTTGTGCGTGTAGAAAGTGTTCTACACAGGGAATAGTTGAATCACCACGTGTAAGGTGATTGCAAGTGTAGAGGGTGTTCTACACGGATCCTTTGTAGCGGTGTTGTTCAAAGGTGTAATAGGTTTCTATCTCCACCTGAAGGAGATTGAATAGTGAATTCGGGGATCCTCAAGGGGTAGCTTGAGGCGAGGACGTAGGCAGTGGGGCCGAACCTCGTTAACATACTGAGTTTGCTTCTCTCTTACCCTTACTCTTTATATTTATTGCTGCTTTGTATTTTATTTATATTTTATATTAAATATTTGATTTATAATTGTTATTTTTTTTAAATACAACTCAATTCACCCTCCTCTTGTGTTACTCATCTGGGCAACACTTTATAATTTACATTTGTCATCTTATTCTCATGGAGAGATGAATTCTACTAATATGAAAATAATCTGCCTTTAAAACAAATAAACAGATGACATAGTCTTAGAAAGTTCTCTATTTAATTTTCTTCCTAACACATTGCAACTATAATCTATATATTTACACACACACACACACACACACACACACAAATCGGGTCGGAACACTATTCCGAAAACAGTGTCGGGTCGGTACCGGGTATCGTCTGAGCAGAAAATGCCCTTTTCGGGTCGGGTCGGAATGCTATGTTGTCGGGTCGAAGAACAGTACTAATAGAGAGTATAGCTAGAGAGACAAATTTTGGCTGCCATCCAATGGTAGATTGCATTAAAAAGGACAGCCTGGAGGTCTTCAATGTTGCATTGGGTATCCTCAATACTTGTTCATTGCTTTCCACAATATCTCAGTGTGTTTGTTTTCAAACCACCCCTTCCAATATGCCGAAATATCTACCACCTTTCTACGCATCACCCAACTCAACCCAAAAATTATTTTTTTGATCGGTAAATCAACCCAAAAGAATTTAAAACATTGAATTGTTCAAAAAGTAATTCTTGAAATACTGAACTATGTGATTATTATGCCATTCATGTTCAAGGATTCTAGAGAATTGTTTCATCTACATGAATTGGCCACTTGGCAAAAGCACTAGCCGATTGACTCTTGCTCACTAATGCTTTTTTTTTTTTTAAGTAAACGGTAGTATTAATAATAATAGGCATAGCCCCAATACACAAGACGGTATACAAGAGATAAAGACCTATTTAGGTCACTATAAAAGTCGCAAGGAAATCATGTACATTCACCCCATTAAAATCTATAGTTAAGGTCCACAGAAGTAAAGTATTGAAAAATAAAGAACGAAGCTCCTCTATTGTCTACTCCTTATCTTCAAAAGTTCACGCGTTGCGCTCTTGCTAAATACACCACATAATGCAGATAGGGACCATTTTCCACACAAATTTGATATGTGAATCGCCGCCCGACATCGCCCAACTGGCTAAAACTTCCACCACTGAATACAGCATCACCCAACTTAACCCTATACGACTAAATACTTTGTACCACAAGGCTCGGGCTATCTCACAATGTAGTAAGAGATGATTCACAACCTCAGCATAAAAAGGCATCGGCGGCTTGAGCATGGTGTGGTGAAGGTTTCGTACTTCAGTCCAAGGCCGTTGAGAAGGGCGAACACCTTCAATTTGTCACTCACTGGTCGACCAATTCCTGCTAGATTATGACATACAGTTTTGAAGTTTCTAAGATGGTCCTGTAATGAAACCGACGCCTCCTTCCGCATGTAGGTGAGTGATTGAGTAAGTTGCAATT
The DNA here is from genome assembly GCA_011037825.1 of Carya cathayensis. Taxonomy (NCBI): domain Eukaryota; kingdom Viridiplantae; phylum Streptophyta; class Magnoliopsida; order Fagales; family Juglandaceae; genus Carya; species Carya cathayensis. The sequence goes on from QGSO01000207.1 coordinate 607,883, forward strand.
CTCTTTCTTGGGACTCCTGACCATAGGCCTCTTGAAGAACATGCCAAACTTGGTAGGAAGTTTCAAGCCCTACAACTAAGCCGAATGATTCCTCGGACAGTGTACCAATGATCCAACCCCAAAACAATCAATCCTCCTTCCACCATTGTAGGTAAGTGGGGTTGATTTCTTTGTGGGTGATTGTTGTTAAGTCATCGGTGGAGGAACAGAATTGGTGAGGTGGTTCATGAGGTCGTGGCTCTCAACCATGGCCACGACTTGTTCTCTCCATAGGGGATAATTTCCATGGTTCAACCATAAAAGTTATTGACAGATAGTGAAATGGCTGCCATGGGAGTAAGACTCTCTTGCTCTCACAATGTCTTTAGATGCCATAAAGACAATTGTGAACCAATTGTATGTGAAAATGTCACACAATGTGGGAGTATTGGGAGTCTTCTAATATATATACAATATGTAGTCTATGTATAGAAAGTAGTGAACGTTACAAAGAGAAGTGGAAGTGAAAGTTAAAGAATGCGGGATACATTTGTCTTCGGATGATGCTAATTCCCAGTTCTATAACAGCATTGCTCCTCTTGGTTTGGGATCTTCAAATTTAGATTTTTGCGGCCAAAATAATCGTCGCAAAAACGTCAAATTGTACCGTAAATGATTCTGGCGTCCAAGCTCTTTCGCCGCTAGATGGTCGGTACTATGTCTCAAAAAGTTTTTAATAGGGATACAAAAAAGCATCGCGAAATCTATGAACTATTGCGGCGATCCATAACACAACAAATAGTCTAAAATTTCATCGCAAAAAAGAACCAAGGTTAATTATTGCCGGTAGAACTTTTTATGACTATTTTATCTCACCGGTAATGGTCAGCTATAATATTGAGATTTGGTCGCAAATTCTTGTTACACCACAGCAAATACTCATTTGCTGCGATTATAACGCAGCAAATACTTATTTGCGACCACAAATTATAAATAGTCACCCATGTTTATTTGCAGCAGTATAATCGCTGCAAATAATAATTTCCAACCATAACGTCATATATTCTGCAGCAAATGGTGTAAAAATTTGTGTGGTTGCAAATAGATATTTGCAGCGATGATAGTTGCCACAAATAAGTAGTAGTGACAAAGAGTTAATTATTTCCCACAATTCTAGATCCCCAAAAATAGTGTTACAAAATAAATAATAATAATATTGAAACAAAATGCATAAAAAAAAATTACACATCTTACATTACATTACAATCCATAAAACAATTACACAAAGTACTTGCTTTATATTCTAACCAATTACATTATATTACAATGCATAAAGCAAGTACATTATATTTGTCATGTGCAACTTTAGACTTCTCTAGTCACATCAAAGTACAAAGCACATTAAGTCCAACATACTTGCAGAAATATTGTCCTCCAAAGGAGTGAAAGCCATTTCAATATCTAGCTGGGTAAAACTTGTCCCCTAAAGGAGATTTCATCTCAAAAACATATGTAGAGATGAGATAAAAACTTGAATCACAAACTTCATTGAATATTGCTAGAAAATTAGTACCAAAGAATATTAACATCTGCTTAAACAGTTGTGGAATTGGAGGCAAAGCATAGAATTCTCCTGGCACAAGAAAGAGAGTTACATGTGAAGATTTATGGTTCTCAACAGAGTTTGCATGTTTAGTCGTTAAAAATCAACGTGTACCGCTCCTACACCTCGTCATCTTGAAGACTAATACTAGACGGTTGCAATATTTTTTTCATTCCAAATTCAAAGCAAATGTAGCAAAAATGAAAACGAAGCTTATTCATCTTCTTCCCCTAAGTTGAGGGTGAGATACCCCCATGTTCCCTGGGGATCGGTCATCCATCTTACTCAAGTAAACAGAGAGTTCATACAAATCAAGAAAGAGACAGAGAATGACGTAGTGTTGACATGGTGATCAAGAAGGATTAAATGTCATGTATGTCAGAAGCTATGACATAAATAAGTACTAGTTCCATATCTTAACATGCATAATAAAATGAGTAGTGCTAGAGGCAGGCACAAATGTGTGCCTACATGCGGACTCCACTGACGTGGCATTTTGCCACGTCAGCATTTATATAAAAAAAAAAAAACAAACCAACAGGAATTTTTTCCATTTCAAGCTCCATGGATAGCAGGAAATACATTCATCCTCTCTCTCGTACCTTTCATTCCTGCTATCTATTCATTCATCCAAAATCATTCAACATCATTGTAGATTTGCTGCAGATCTTCATTCCCAAAATCATCCAAGCAAATCTCCTCTCTCTCGTATGATTTTGGTATAGAAATGAATGGATAGCAGCAAAATCATTCCCATTGCAGATCTCCTCTCTCTCGTACCTTTCATCCTTTACTTCTCATAAAAAGTGTTCAAGCTTAGCATAGCAGGGGAAATCAGATTCTCGGTTCAGGAGGCAGAAAATTGACAAAAGAAAAGCTAACGAGGAGGTAATCTTCTCAGATCTAAGATTTAGAAATTGTTTTTGTATATTTCTATCTCTAGATTTTTAATATTTACCAATGGAGTATTTCTATGGAGTGAGAAGGCTGGAGAAGTGAATATAGAAGGAAAATGAAGGAGGGTTCTGAAAATCTGATAAATGAAAAGGTAAAGAGGGTTCTGAAAAATTTGTTAAATGATATGAAAAGTAATATAGAATCCGAAGCTTTTAACAGATATCATTATGGGAAATGTTGTATGTTCGATAGGTATGCCAACCTCTTTTTAAAGCATAAATGCTCTCCCAACTGAATGTAAAACAATGTTTGTTTTTCCCCGAGGGAATGTAAGGCAGTAGCTGACGGTGCTCACAGGGCCAAAGTCATGATATAATCAGAGAAATTAATAATAATGCAATGGGAAGAAATCTTCTGCTTATTATTTTTCTGGATTCATTGTCTACCCAGTGCAAGAGAAGCTTAGACAAGTCAAATGTACAAATGAAGGCACAAATGTTTAATGCTATTTAATATAATAAAAAATGTTTATCCATAATAACAAATGTTTAACATAATAAAAAAAGCAAGTTAATGGCACAAATGAAACATTTATCCACATTCCTTTTGTTGAACGCTATTTAATATGAAAAAAAGGATGAAATTCCATAGAAATAAATCTCCAATTTTTCAAATATTCAGTCCATAGTTTGGTATTTTTTACACACTTTATTAATATAATTATATGCGTCATTCTTGACAACCACCCACTTGGGCCAGAAACTGTTAGGTATAAACTTCTACTGAAGATTTGTTATGAGGTAATAACAAATGCTTGTACTGAAGATGGGCATACTGAGGATATGGTATCAAAGTTGTATGCGATGAATGAGGTATACTGCACCTCGAAGCCCCACAACATAGATTCTAATGTTGGAGTAAATACTGTGAATGCAGCCACAGAAGGAAGTTCGAAAAAGGTGCTAAGCCCCCATGTTGTCAGAGGCAAGGGAAGACCCCCATGTAAGAGGAGGATGTCAATGATGGAGGAACAAATGAGGAAAAAAAAAACTAAGGCTATGAGAAAGAAAGGAGATAAAGGGAAAAGCAGATTGGTGAGACCAAAGGAAAATCATATTTTTTCATATTTAATAATATACTATTATTTGCAATGTGGTTATTTATGTATTTTTTTATGTTGTCAGAGGCGTGGATTGGACAACGAATTATTGGAAAGCAGTGAGAAAGAAAGGAGATAAAAAGAAAGCAGATTTTTTTTTTTAGTGACATGCAGTCTGCAGATTTTTGGATTATGGTCCTATGATGTACTCAAATCCATAGTTTCTGTAATGCACATGGAAAAAGTTGCAGAATTTTTCAGTTTATATGCAGATTTTGTAGTTAATGCAGCAGATTTTTTCCTGTGGTAACTGGCAGTTTTTGTGGTAACTTTTTAAGTCCATAATGGTGCAGATTTTTTCCACCACATGCATAATGCAGCTGATTTTTGAGTGAAATGCATAATGCAGCAGTTGCCATTTGAGTGAAATGGCAAGTTTTTGTGGTAAAATTTTAAGTCCATAATGTAGCAGATTTTTTCCACCACATGCATAATGCAGCAGATTTTTTCCACCACATGCATACTGCAGCAGTTTTTTTCCACCACATGCATAATGCAGGAAATTTTAGTGGGAAGGCATAATGCAGCAGGGAATATTTGAGTGAAATGGCAAGTTTTTTAGTTAACTTTTTAAGTCCATAGGACAGCAGATTTTTTCCCCCACATGCATATGCGGCAGTATGTTTAAGTGAAATGGCAAGTTTTTTAGTTAACCTTTAAAGTTTATATGCAGCAGATTTTTTCCACCACATGCATAATGCAACAGTTTTTGGGAGTGAAATGACAAGTTTTTGGTTCACTTTTTCAATCCATAATGCAGAGTAAGTCTTTTTCACCACATGCATAATGCAGATTTTTCCAAAATCAACCAATAATGCAGCACTCCATTGTTTTTGTAGCACACGGGTAGAATGAGCAGAAGTTCTCAGTTTATATGCAGATTTTTGGGAATATATGCAGCAGGGAATTTCTGCACAGTGAATAGTTTCTGTTTCTAGAGCAGATTTTTATGCTAATAAATCTCAAAAAGGCTCAAAAACTGTGAGACAATAACCAACTTTGTTAATAAGCAGTTCAACATTAAAGAACAACAACAGTCTAGACTTTTTACAAATAAAGTCTCAAGCGCATTCATTAAAGTCTAGACTTACAAACGCTAAGTTTCTATCAAATACAAATACAAATACAACGTGTTCATCACTTTGAGCGTATCAAATACAAATAAATAACTATGGACATTAGTCATTGGCCACGAAGTAGTGTTCGTGCATGCTGCATGTCGGCTTCTTGCCTATGAAGCTGGGCTTCATCGTTGTGGAGTGCCAACTCCCTCTTGTCAATCTCTTCTTCTCTCTTTTTAAGTTCTTCCTCTTTCCTTAATATTTCTGCTTCTCTCTTTCCAAGAGCTTGCTCTTTGTATTCACTACCATCTGCCCACTTGAAATATTTGCAATGTGGTAACCCCTGTGTGTCACATAAATAATTAAGTATGTCAAATGTCACAATTTTTAACAAAACATTAATATGTAAATAGAAACACACAAGTACAATTAATTGCATTTACCTCTTTGTTGTACAATGGACACCCAAAGAATGCTCGTCCAGGATTTCTTGGAGTATTTGATATTCTAAGTACAGCTTCTTTCCCACAACTGCATATTGGGACAGTACTCAATGTGCTATTAACAAGCGATGCTGAAGAAACTGATGATGACATCCTTAATTCTTTTTCCTGATGAAGAATAAGGACTATAGGTTTGGAACTTAACAGCTGGTTTGCAAGAAGATACAACATGGGGAAAAGTGTTGCCGTAGCTACTGGAGACCAAAACAAGTAAAAAGAAAACAAAGTAAGCAAACTATTTTCAAATCAGAAATAGTAGCATAGAAAGTTAAAAAGTCCTAGCAGTCAGTATAAAGATCAACCCACTACTTTTACTTCTCGATGCACAATTCAAAGAACCAAAAGATATAGAAACCCAACAAGAATTTAAGACCCAAGCCTTCCAAAACCCCACTATGAGACGATCCCAATTGAACTTACAGGGCCGAAAAGGAAAGGGCACTCCTTTTACAGTTATAATTCACAATATAGAAAATTGCAAATTCTAGTGGGTTGGATCCTTGAAGCTTACGTGAGATCTCAGTGCCATGGCCAAAAACAGAGACTTCATTGGAGTAAAACATCATTAAAGCTCCGCAAGTCAGTGCTATCACAGAATGGGGAATACGTATAAGAAAAAACCAAGATGATCCCATGAAACAAAAACCCTCCAAAATCTTTGTCTAAAACTTTGATATTTTCCACTTTGGCTAATCATTAAATAGCAACCCAAGAAAAAGGAACAAAATATAAATATACCCATTTTTTAGGAACGAAGTATGTTTCCACCTCCACCATTTCGCCTGCCAGTTTTGCAATTCTTTAAACCCGATTTCAATATTTTCTTGACACCACATGCATAAACCTTAAAGGGGAAAATAAAATCATCAAGTGAACTTTGAGTTACCTAGAACAAAGCTGGGGAAAATCCTCCAGTATAACATAACGGGTCTGTCACGTAAGGGTTTAGGGCTGGGAATATGAATCGCACAGAGGAGGACAGGAGAGAGAGAGAGAGAGAGAGAGCAGGAGAAGAGAAAACGAATTTCAAAATTGAAACACACCGTTTCGAGGGTAGGATACGAATTTGGAACTCAACTAAACGCACCGGTTTATTTATTCAAAACGGTGCGTCTGATGCCACGTTGTGTGCCTGCGTGCGGAGGCCTCCCGTATGACTGCAGTTAGAGTTTTCGTAATAAAATAGCTGACCAAATAACAAGTCCAATGGCTTATTGTTACAAGCATTAACAATAACAGTAATAATATGAACTGGAGGTACCTTGGAATTTTTCGAAATGGTCACCAAAAGAGAAGTTTTATGCCCAGAAGAATTATGAAAGCAAGAATAGATCATAACAAGAAATGGTCACCCACAACATAAAGATTCCATTTTACTTGGTGCACAATATTAAAACCTAAAAGATAATTAGCATCAAATAATAAAGTCACATTTATTAAGTTTTAATCATTGAAAACTCATACCCAGCAACGGACATTAACTTCACAGGTTTTTCATGCCCATACAGAGTAGCCTTTAGTGCCTGCTGGCCACACTTGCAACTAGAGTTAAGGGACCAAAGGCAAATAGTAGCATCTTCACCTCCACTTGCCAATACTTTTCCACCAACCTCACCTAACAATTTATCGGACAAGATAGAGACTGGGCCATTGTGACCTCTAAAACAACGTTGGCAAGAACCCTATACTGCAAGCATGAGACGGATAGAGTAGAAGTCCTTGCTACCCCACCTATCACATAAAGTCTTCCACACCTCTGCATCCACGAAATCAGTGCCTTTTGCCAACGCCATTTTATGACTTCCATAGCTGGTATAGATCTTGTGCAACTCGTAGTGAAAAGAATTAAACCTCCTACGTAGTTGGTTCAACACCGTCTTGCGATGATTTAACTTCTCCCATTGTAATACAAAGTCAGCCTAAATTATTGCAAACTATTATTTGTTTACTGGTTATTAATGGCTTAGAATCATTAATAAAAAGTGATTATCCATTAGTTAAATTTTTTTTTTGGATAAATATGTGATTATCCATTAGTTAATACAAAATAAATTGTTAGACATCTAAATTGCAGGAATCACATTAATGGCAACAAGCTGAAATTGCATGTCTATATCGCGCGCTGGAGAAACTTTTAGCTGATATAAAAGTTTATGTAAAAATTCTGGCGTAGGTCCTACAACCACTTCAAACTCTATATTGATGTTAATTATATTTATTGGATTTTTCTTGAAGGACCACTATAGAGTAGACATGTCATAAGGGGCTAATCAAAAGTTTGAAGATAGAAGGTACACATATTGGTCGAATTGAAGTTACGAAGGGGATCAGTTATGTGTTGGGATCTCGAAGGGCAGGTATATCATTATAAAAGTTTTCTTGCATGTGAACCTTTTCTCTGATAAACAGTAAAGGGCATGTCATTTAAGGTATATCATTAAAAGAGTTAGGCATGGAGAAATGGTTGATTTGATTGGTGGTTTACGTAGCAGGAATTCAGCAGTCCTTACCATAATGAAGTTTGTATTGATTGTCAACAGAAAATGATCACAAAAGAAATATAACAGGGAATTTATAACAATTTAAAAGCTCAAATTCAGTTAGTCTCAGAAGCATTATAGCACCATATAATCTCTCCTATGATGTCACAAGAGAGTGTATTTATTGAAATGATACATCATTATCATCTATGTTGATTTTCTGTAAACAATGGCCCCATAAAATTATAAGCGGTAAGCCATTGAATTTTTTTATGAGCATTGTTACTTCTAACATCAATCCAAATGATTTTTTTTAGCTTTTCCCATGGAAGTGTCTCTTCCACTAAGCATGTATCAACAAAATAGATTGCTTCCAAGTCACTTCATGCATTTAAGAAGGATGTCATGCATCAGACAAGGTTTAATCATCTTGCTGGGCACATAATTAGGTCCACGCTAAGTCGATGATGCAAAGTATGAGAATCATATGTAATTTCCATATTATAGATCTTGCACATCATAATCTGAACAGGACAAGAGAAGGCGGTTTAAGAGCCGGTTTATCATAAAGCCATGTTATTAAAAATATCATACCATTGGGTTGTGGGGAAGAGTACATTTTCCCAAAAAGAAGGATAAAATTCTGTAATGAGCCCCTTCACAGTAACTAAGAATGGATGTAATTCGAGGACATCACCCTCCAAGAAGCCTCCAAGAATTAGAGAGAGAAATACGAGAGAGAAGTAGAGATAAAGAGAGAGAGAAATGATTGACACTGAATACCGAAGTTGGCCTCCTTCCCAAATCACGGTTGCCTTCTATAGATGAATTGTGTATGAAAACTACCACCGACTTATTACAGTTCAGCCATTTAATGGCTTAAACGACAGCTATGAAACGATACCCTTTTTATTTACATTTACTTATACTAAACGACACAATCACAATCACTTATATTCAAACAACCAACACTTAACAAAACGCTGCGTATTGATCATTTCCTCTACAACACAAATTACTTCAGCTTGCTCATGTTGGCCTCGATCCATGATCTCGTCCATTCTTGCATGATTCCAGCCCGTAACAAATTCCTCCTTAATCGATAACAGAAAGTACAAAGTAAGAGAATGAAGAAGATGTTCGAAGCCTGTGCTTGCATTTACAGGTATGCTTCATGAAGAAAGAACATGTAAATGAGTCATCCAATGAAACAGCTACTAGGGAGAAACATAACACAGTTCAAAGCACAAGCTAAGCACAGCACCAACCAAACACAACAACATTGGGACAAGTTTTATGGACATAAAGTGTGACGCCCCCAAAATCCCCACGTACGGAAAACGGGGAATTCGAGGCGCCCGGATGGTGACATCACGGGTCACCACCCTATCGAAGAGTGCCAAGTGTGTGCAAGCGACAAATGTGCACAAGAAGATACGCAGCGGATAGCAAAGTCAAATACTAAGTACCAGAATTTTTTCTTAAATAAAATACAAAACGGTTCAAAGGTACATAATAAAATATTACATGATATAAATATTGTTTCAAACCAAACATAAAGCATGAACTCCAACTCAGATCTCCGGCGGAGCCGCATCCTCGGGCTCAGCCTCCTCCTCCTCCTCGAACACTGCATCAAAATCTACGGTACCAAAAATGGTGCCGCAGGTAAGTAAAATCCAAAACACCACTAGATAAAAACATATTAAACTCAAACAACAAGCATGAATGAATGCCAATGCACAAAACTCCCAAACCATATTTTTCCACGCACGCCAAAAACCCATTTGGCTTAAAAACATAACCTTTAAAACCAAGCCTCGCCATTATCCCAGATAATGGCCCAAACCACCATTTTCCCAGAAAATGGATCACAAGACCATCGCCATTTTCCCAGAAAATGGCCCATATCCGAAAACCATGAAAACCAACCAATTATGCATGCACCATGATCTCCCCTAGGGATCATCCGCACACTCTGGCTCTGTGCCACACCGCAGGTAACGTCTACGCGTGTGACACCTACACGAGTGATGCCCAGACTCGCGCCTCCAACTCGCGCGTACCTGGCCAGGCCATCCTCTAGTCCCCGCCACTAAAAGGACCACGGAGTCGACACGACAGCGTTACCGTATCGTGCGATCCGGTCGTCGCCCGGCGACAACCCAGGGGATGTCACTCAGTATTATCCACTCCCGAGTGACCAGAGGAGCTCCACCGAGATAATAACCCATCCCGGCTTGGGCTCGTGATACGCACACTCCCAAAAACCATTTACGCCAATAAAACATGATTTTATCCAATAAAATAAAATACAAGTGCATGCATCATGTAAATGCCAATTTCAATGCTCGACAAATAAATTCAACCATAGCACAACAAATCAAGCAACTCCGTCCTCCATCCATCCGACCCCCGAACTCCTCGGACTCAGTCCGGAATCAGCGAACCAACCAAATAATTTATTGAAAGAGTAAAATACATTTAAATCTAAAAGTAGCGTTTGGAAAATACTTACAGCGCTATATAGGATTTTTAGAAGGTTCGGCGCGAAGCGAACGGCGATGCGAAAGCAACGTAACAGTGCAAATGCACTGTTCCCGTGGGTCGCAAAATACCCACTTTTGACCGGGGACAAACCAAGACACCAAATTGATAGGGAATGGTCTAGAGATGTTTATGAAGCTAGTGGAAGTGAGTTTTGGCCGTGGGTGGCGGCGAAAACGCCGGTAGGGGCGGAAAAAGGGCAAATCGGAGTTGAGCTCGTGGGAGCCGCTCCGGTGACCGTTTGAGGCCGGGGATGGGTGGGTTAGGTCGGCAAGGAGTAGGGGAAGAAGTGGTGAAGAGGTGGTGGCCGGAGGTGGAGCGACGGCGGCGGATCGGGCCTCAAGCCGTGCGGCTTGTTGGGCTTTTTCCGGCCAAACGGCCGGCCGGTTGGGGCTGGGAGTCGGAGGGGATGATCACCGGCCGGAGGGGAGTCGACCGGCAGGGGTGGCGTCGGGCACGACGCCGGCGAACGGCGGGCCTGGGCGGGAAGGCTTTCCGGCGTGGGTGAGGAGAGAGAGAGAAAGAGAGGGACGCGGGGAGAGAGAGAGAGAGCCGAACGGGAGAGGGAAAAAAAGGAAAAAGAAAAAAGAAAAAAGGAAAAAAGAAAAAGAAGAGGAAAAGAAAAGATGAAGGAAATTAATGAGGTCCAGTCCTCACGTCGGAAGTCCAAAAACTGATCAGCCGAAAACGGTAAAAACATAAAACGATTAAAATAAATTAACACTACATCAAATAAATAAATAAACACCAATAAAATATTTTAAACACATCAATAAGCTAAAATAAAATAAATAACTAGTAAAAACCAATTATTTAAATTTTTAAAACCAAAAACAAGCCAAAATAAATTAAATCACAATTTAAATCCGACAGCCTATAAAATCCATTTAAAACTCGATAATTTAAAATAAAAGCACTATAAAATATTTAATTAAATTAAAATATTTCTTAAGTGAAAATACACATAAAAGCGGGTCATCACATAAAGGAATGAAAAAATCGATTTTGTCTACTGCAATTGCATCCCAATAGTACCAACGCCTAGTATTACCACAAGCAAAATGGTCTACGAAAAAAAAATCACAGATGAAAAAATAGCTAGGGTTAGGCCATTACAAAGTGAGGGATAGAGTGAGAGAGGGGTTTTATAGAGAGACGGATCCGTGGTTAATATAGGGTGGATGGGGGCGGCACAAGAAGTCCTCTGTTTCTGCAAAAAATGAAAATTGCTAGGGTTAAGGCATTACACGTAGAGAGGGATAAAAAGACAAGGGGGATGGAGAGAGGGGAGCCAATATATCTGCGGTGACGGTGATACCAGGCGACGGCAGAGGAGACGACGCATGGCGAGCTCGGTGTCTGTGACAATGGGAAAAGTCTCGAAATCAGCCATTACACAGAGAGAGAGAGAGAGACCAAATAGAGAGAGAGAGAGAGAGAGAGAGAGAGAGAGAGCGACGGAGTCCTTACCGGCGGTGACGCAAGGCATGACAGATTCACGGCGGCACTGGGTATTTGGTCGCGGCGAGGAAAAAACGTAACCCTTTTACGGGGTACTGCGTGGGGCTACGGGGGAAAAAGAGGGACAACTTATATATCGGTATGGTTGTTGCGGCGACTCGACCACTGCAACAAATCAGATATCGGATGTAACATACCTATTACATTATTATTTCATAGATCCTTACTTATTGTCCGTGAACAAAAACCGTTGTGAGATATTGAGCCTAAAAGCAAAACAATAATCTCGATTAATTCTTCATCTATAGTAAATTTGAAAGTCGTGGCTGAGGCTGAGCACCCGAGTAGTTTTTCTTTTGAACAGTTCTTTCAAAGTTTTCCATCTCTTCGTCTATGTACGTAGTAACCTAACCCGTTAGAAAACCCAAGCCCAATTTTAAGGCCCAAGTCCATTAAAAGACCTAGAAGATATTCATACTTTCATTAGAATAAATATTTTGTCAAAAATCTGTTCTTCAGAATTTCTTAGTTTTCTTTTTTCATCATCTAAGAATTCATCATTTTTCATATAATCTCTCTCTATTTTTGAAAAAGTTGAGAAGAAAATTATTCTATTTTGTTATTTTCTTGTTTAATGAAATCTTGTTTAAGATATTCTTTATTAATCTTAAAATCTTCTTTATTAAGAGTACATATTTGGACATTCTCCCTAATTATTTGTGAATATGTTGGAGAATAGTGTTCTCTTGGATGATCATGAGTAGGTGAGGTACAAGGTATATTAGTATTAACACTATAAATAGATGTATTTATAATGTTTATAGAAATAACCTCTTGAATTAATTGGGTATCCAAATGCTGGGATTTCTTCAAAGAAACTGAAGTGAATGGAGACCTAAATATCTGGTAATTAGAAGATGCATATACAAAATGATAAGAAAATGGTAGGACTATTCATCCGGGCTGGATTTTTATCCGGCCCGATCCGGAACCCGGAAAACCAGATTCTGGTTCTGGGTTTTGGCCCGGATTTGATCCGAGCCGAAATCAGGATTATAAAATCCGGACCTACACGGTCCGGATACGGGTTTAAAATCCGGGTACCAGATTTACATATACACAAATGGCAAAACCCGGTTTTACTTTTAAAACCCTAGTTTTAACTCCTTACCTTTTAAAACCCTCGCAGCGTGCTGGAAGTGAATCTCCTAATCCCCATTCTAGTTTCTGACCGGTCGAGGGAGGAGGCCGATGGCCAGAGGGAGGAGGCAGCCGTTGGGTGCTTGGGAGAGCTCACGGCATTCCTGTGCTGCTCAAGGACAACATATCCACCAAGAACACAGCTGGGCCGTGCGCGCTGCTGTGATCGAAGCTACCAGGGGACGCCGTGGATCCAGTTGTTTGTGGTTATTGTAAATGGGTGAAGTATATGCATTTTGATTGCTTAATTTCATATTATAGTTGGATCTTTATCTTTTATTTCGTCTTTGCCTTTGTTACTAGTTCTCCATCTTCTTGTTCTCTATTTTTTGAGGGTTTTTTTTTTTCAAGGGATTGTTTGAGAAGTATTCGGTTGTGATGTGTTTTAGAGCTTGGGCTTGTCAAGCACTAGTCTTTAGCCTTGGATTTTTGGAGTTATAACGCAAATCTGACTAGCATTGTTTCTAGGTCATTGCATTTGTTCTGTTTCTCTGTTTCTTTTGTGGGGTTTCTTGAAAAATGTTCACTGTGAAAGACATTCCGTAAAAAAAAAAAAAAACTAATTGTGAAAATGCTTGTTGTCTTTTAATTTTGTGATTATATTTGGTTATTCTCATTATATATAGATATTAGTTTAATGATAGATGAAATTAGTAGTTGATTTGAGCCTTACATATCAATATCTGGTTTGTGAATGGTTTCAGTCAATATGATGCAAAATGTGTTCAATGTTTAGGTAGAAAGAGGGTCAAGGTTTGGGAAGAGGGGCGCTCAGGGGGTGGTGAAGTTTGGAAAACTATTGTGCTTGCAAGATACCCTTCTCTGTTTGATGTTTATTTTTTTGGGGGGTGGTTTTGATCTGTCCAAATTGAATTGAAGTACGGGCATGGTAAATTCAATTTTGGAGCTCTTAATATCTCCTTTGGGTAAATTCAATTCTATTCTAACCAATCCACATTAGTTCTTGAGGCAGCTGAGTCAGCTTCCACCATGTAAGACTCGATGTGATTTATGAGGGCTTGGGTGCTCACAAAAATATGGTTACAGAGTCGACATGCAATATTCTGTGTTGGATTATAAGGCCGTTGTCGACGTCCGAGGTTGGACCCATGCATGTTTCTATGCCTCATGCTCCAGCCTGCATACGCTGCCATGGATGTCTACCTGCAGCTATATAGGGAGGAGCAACCTCAGACAATGAAAGAGTTTATAGGACTGATCAGGATTTTTTGATTTCCAAAACTTGGGTTCACTGGATGAGTTAACCAGGACAATGAAGGATATGGTTCATACATTGAGAGCTAAGATGATCAATTTATAGGTAATTTGGCTTCATGGCCATTTCTAGTTTTTTGATATGGGATATGCAATAGAAAGCAACCTATTAATTGTTGCAATAATGGTTTATAATGGCATTCCTCAGCATAATTTTGACTCGTTAAGTTGTTGACATGCTAAAGCAACTGTGTGAAACCAAAAATGGAAGGGAATTGAATGCATGAGTGTGCATTTACAATGGATGATAGTGTTTTGATTCAAGAATCTATGGGCAAGACAAGGGATTGATTCTACAGGTGGGACATTAAAGAGAGTTAATTATATAGTGGTTATTTAAGCTAATTAATTTCAACTCCAACCTTTTTATCTGATCTGTGATATTTCTTTTTGTTCATTTTTGGTAAATTCAATTAATATTTTTTTTTAGTTTCATGAGATCCGCCTCAATTTTCATCTATAGAAATAACGGCACATTATAATCTAAAGGTATTGTAATGCATGCATACTTTGCATAGATGAATATTGGAATTTTTTTTTTTTTTGTTTTACATGTATTTTTATTGCGAGGCAAATCAAGTGGAACTTTGATATAGGAGTTATATTTTTCAACCTTTAAAGTGCACAATCAAATTTATTTTTTTGTTTTTTATAAAAAAAAAATCAGAGTTATATGTGAAAATATTGGAATATACATTTAAGCTTTTATATGGGTTAAAAAATTTTAAAAAAGAAAAAAGAAAAAAATAAAGACCCGGGTTCAATCCGGAATCTGGGTTTTGAAAAACCTAGATGAATCCGGGTTCCAGTCCATTTCTGACCCGGGTTAAGTTATGGCCCAGATTTGAAATCCGGATTCCGGTTTGGGTCTATCCGAATTTCTGGGTCGGAACCCGGATGAACACCCCTAGAAAATGGCATTCTAAAATGCTGGAAAAATATATGGAGTAATCCATCTAATTTTTAATCTATGTAATCTAAATTATTTATAGTATTATTCTCTACTTTATATCATCCCATTTCCATTTATTTTACATTTGGTTATTGATATGTAAAAATCCACGAAATCAATTTTCTCTGTTTTCGTGCACTAACATTTTGTTCTCATCAAACGTTGACCGAAAAGTCATTATATATTATATAAATCCACCCTTTTTATTTAAACTTTGAGATGCCTATATAATAGTGGATAGGTCGCTGTTTCAAAGTGCTCTGGCATGGAAAAAATACTAAAAATACACTATTAAACTGCTAATAAGGCAAAAAGTATTGTCTATTTCAAATGGAAAATTCTTCTTGCAAGCATTCTTTACGCACCAATTCGTACACCGATATTGATTTATAAGATATATCTTTAATGAAACGATGTGAATTAAAAACAGAAATAATTTTCATGAAATAGAAAATTTTTTTCTTCTCTCAAAATTTTTTTTATAATTTTTTTACATAAAAAAATAATCGGTACGCGAATTAGTACAAAAAATTTGCTTGCATCTAGCAAAGCTCATTTCAAATATATACTTGGTAGCGTCTCAATACGAGTTCAATCGTAACCAAGAAAAGGGGTTCATGAGGAGGATCAAGGTGAAAGTTTGGCTTTGGGAAGATATTTAACATCATAAAATCGTATAATTAAAGCTAATTATATATATTATATGTTGTAAATATCTCAAAATAATATATATTTTATTTATTATTAATATTATTTTGAGATTTAATTTGAAAGTTATAAATTCTTTTGGAAAGAGAGAATTTATGGAAAGTTTATAATCTTATGCTTATGTTATGGTTATATTATTTTGAGTCTATACAAATAGAAAAATTCTACTCGATCAACAGCCTTACACCATACATATACTGGGGGGAAAAAAACTTAACATAAGCCATTCACTGGTTTAGTGGAAGGGCCTTATGAATAAAAAGGAGTCTTTTAATTATTTATTGATAATAAGGGCCTTATGCAAGTCCAAGGTACAAAGCACATCGCCCAGCCAGCCCAAGCGCCCATGAAATTAATCTAAAAATTACTCTCGAAGGACAAGAAGCTGATATAGTATTATATAGGGGTGTACACGGAACCGGCAAACCGACCTCCACCGACAGAAACCGACCGCCGGACGCTAGAACCAGCCGGAACCGGCGAAGAACCAGTCGGCCGGCTCGGTCCTGGTTCGACCCCACAGAAAACCGAGAAACCGACCGACCGGTTATATTATATATATATATATATTCCCTTATATAAAACGACGCCGTTTTATATAAGGGAATGAGAAAAAAAAAATTTTAAGCCACGACGCCGTTTGGTCTAAAACGGCGTCATCGTTTTGGTGGGGAACGGGTTAGGGTTCCCCTTTCCTAGTTCCCTCCTCCCCCCTTTTCCCTATTCCCTCATTCGGCCGCCCCCTCTCTCTCTCTCTCTCTCTCTCTCTC
>QGSO01000207.1:624763-692806 GCA_011037825.1 Carya cathayensis
GTGATCAAAAAATCCCAAAACGGACACCCCTCCACCCCCCCCACAAAAAAAAAAAAAAAACACACCCCCTCCCCCCGCAACAAAACAAAAAAAAAAAAAAACAAAAGCCAAGAGTACTCAAAAGGCATAACATTTGATGGCATTAACTCTGAAGGATAGATGGAATTCAATTTGGGTACCCTGCATATCTAATATCTATCACATATGCGTCTTGTTCTGACACAAGGATTTAATTTAGGATCACTAGCAAGTAAAAAGGATGAAATAAACTTAAATAAAACTCACAAAATATCAAAATTTAAGTGACAAGGGTAGGTTTGGTAACTAACAATTTCATCTAATTATTATAATTTTTTAAAAATTTTATATAAAATATAATAAATAATTCAACTTATTTAAATCTCAGTTTGATTTTTTCAAACCTCAAAAAAATAATAATATTAAAAAATAATATTTTATTCAACTTTTATCTAAAACTAAAAATTCTCATATCACCATCCAAACCTATCCACTTAGAGAAAACCTGCCTGTGGTAGACACGAAAGTGGAGTACAATAATTCATACAAGGCATTTACGTTTGAATACTGAGAGTACTTCATGTATTCTCACTGCTATTCATTACTTTATTATTATTTTTCACATACTTTTTTTTACTATTCATTACTTTTTACCTACTTTTTATTACTATTTATTACTTTATTATTACTTTTTACTCATTTTTTATCACTATTCACAACTCTTCTCAACACTTCTCACTATTCAAACACCCCTAATTGCTGGGCTAATTCATACCTTCAGAAAATAAACAACTATTTTCTACAAAATCAAGCCATGTTAACAAAAATATCATGTTTTAGAAGCTTCTTGGTAGGAAATAGAATAGTTTTGATCCTTTTCCCACACACTTGCATGGTACTTTCATTATTTTGAATTGCATAGAAAACACTCCATTTTACTTCAAGGAGTACTTATCGCCTGAAAAGCTTGGGTTTTTCTTTTTTAATTATTGTTTATATTTTTTATACCCGCAGATTTTGTTGTTACAACTAATTGATTGGACAAAAAATAAGGTCATAAGTGCACTCAATCCAACAATACATCCATTTAAACGTGTCCTGAATTATTTTAAGTGCACCAACAAAACAAGTATCATCCACATTATATTTATAAATGCCTCAAATTTAATACTACATTTGCATAAATCAATCTCATACATTATTTAGCCCTTGTTTGCATGATAATTCTTTGAATAAAATGACAGCAAGCTAGATAGGATGTCCAACACTACGACTCATATCAAACTTTAAGATAACTAAAATATTAAGCACGTTCATCTAACTGAAGCCATTGCAGATCCAAGAACCTACTTTAACACACGGCATGTTTGGAATTCGCATGCAAAAGCTGCGTCTCTCGCGTGTGTCTGTACGTGTTCCCCGTGAAGAAAAAATGCTGTCTCTCGCACGTTCGTTCAAATGAAAATTGCGTTGTTGCTTTTCTATTTTTCTCCATAGCTTTGTTACACATAAATTCATAAACTATACACTATATTTGTTTTATTTTTAAAATTTTTTTAAAAATATAATGTATAATGTGTGGAGTTATATTTAAAAATTTTCTTTTCTCCATGCTGTGTCATAAAGCTGCTGCATGAGAAAATTGGACAATGTGCATGATGTTGATTCTCTTTATGGGCACCAGCTATAAACCATTTCCTCCGTAATCTCTTTTTGCCCTTTTCTCCCAAAGCATTCGCATTGGGCACATGCCCGATTGATGCTTATCTTTTATTATTATTATTATTATTATTCTTTTGGGTGCTGCAACCGAAACTGCTTTCTTTCTCATCGTTTTCTTTAATTTCAAGCATGGTTCCGTATTTCTTTCCACTCACATGAGTCACATGTACTTTCAAATTCATCTGTGCATTTTGAATATTTAAAAGAACAAAAACAAAAAGAAATAACACATTAAAAAAAATAGAAAGCTAAAAATAAATTAAAAAAATAGAATATTAAAAATGTATTATACATGTGAAGAATTATTATCTAATTAAATCACAAATTATAAAATTAAACATAAACTATGATATTAACCAAATTAAATTACAAATTCAAATTTATGCTTCTTAACTATTTTTTCATCTAAAACCAATAATAATATCAGTAAAGTAATTGAAATATATTGGTTCTAAATTTATAAAAATACGTAACAATTCAGCTCAATTAGGCTTATAGCTTATAACTTAAGTAATAAGTTCTACTATTAAAAAGTTATTTACTGTCTAGTAACTATATATTTAAAACATTTTCAATCATTTTATATTTGTTTGGAAACAAATTAAAAAAATGATTTATGGCATATAAATGAAGATTATTTGAATTTTTAAAAGATTATGACCATATTTCTAAAAGTTTGAAAGTTGTAACTATTTTAAAATTAAATGAGTATTTTCGTCCATTGACAGCCTTTTTAAAATTCAAATTACATTTCACATTATCCAAAAAAACACTTTAAAAAAAAGCATTAAAATGATGTTTTTCTTCAAACTACTTTTTAACTTATTTGAGATTAAAAGTAATTTAATTTGTAACATCCAAAAAATATAATTTTTTTATTAAAAAAATTTTAAATCTATTTAAATATTTTTTAAAACTCTTATGCAATCCCAAACAAACCCTTAGTCATAAAGTTAGTGATCATAACATGGAAATAAATCATGCAGAGAAGTGGGAAGTACTCAGGAATTGCTACGCGTGTTAATTTATGAGTAAAGCTACTGTACCACTTGCAGCTTGTCGCTGCAAGTGACTGTTAGGGTAAAAGTAGTGTTTTTTTATTCAATTTTTTTTATCAATTTTATATATTTTTAAAAAATATAAAAAATACATCGATACATTATAAATTAATTTTTTAATGTATTAAGTTTTACTAAGTCAAATAGTACGATAACAATTGGACGGCATAGTAACTTTTTTCTTTAATTTGTTAGGCTTTGCATAAATAACAACGACTTAAAATAATAGAAAGACTTTTGAGTTGACCACAAAGACTTGGAACTTTCCTCATGTCGACCACTAATACCCGAAGGCTAGCTTTTAAATAGAACTCATGATCTCTTCACTGTTCCTCTCATTGTGTATGCCCGCACATTCGCAATGTTACCGTCAACAATCCATAAAGTTTGTTTTCAATTCAATTCATTTTATCTTATTTAATTATTATAATCTTTTTAAATTTCTTAACAAAATAAAATAAATAATTTAATTTTTTTAAATCTCAAAATAAAAATAATATTAAATCATATATTTTAACAATATTTTATTCAAATTTTAACTTTCATATCCATTCATCTCATTTCTAAAAACAAACAAGACTAAACCTTTAGGTGCGATTTTAATAATGAGATGAGATGCTAGTGCATATAATGTGTAAGTTAATATAACCTAATAAAGCTTTTATTAGGGGTGGGCAACGGGGCTCCGGACCCCTCTAATCGGGGCTCCGGACCCCTCTAATCCGCCCCGTTCGCCCTGCCCCCGCATATGCGGGGTGGGGTATTTGCACCGCAAGGGCGGGGGACGGGGGCCCCCGCCTATAAGAAAGTCCCCCAGCGGAGGCAGGGGACGGAAGGGCCGTGACCCCGCTCTGTTATATACATAAAATATATTATATAATAATATAATAAATACAAATTAGAGATAGAACGGCACCATTTTGTACATGACAAAACGGCGCCGTTTCAATAAGGGATATTAGATTTAAGTCCCTTAATGAAATGACATGACTTCGTTTCAAGAAGTGACTTAAACTTACCCCCCCCCCCNAGGATAACCTTAGTTTCATTATTTGATTAAAAACATACTGATATAATGTCAACACTACGAGTAACTTGACACTGCTCTAAAGTCAACAGTCTTCCTACTTTCTAAAAGAAACAAGCAAAGCAAAAATGGTGCGCCACTAAATATTTTTTTCTTACAAACTCATAAAAGGAGGTAAAATGAAAGGCAAACATACAGCTTTAATACCAATTTATCATACATAGGAGCACACGTCTCGGCTGCTGCCGCAGCCAAGCTCCTCAATCATTTTTTACAATTGACATGAAATCCTACATAAATGATAGGAAAAGGGGAATACCAAAATCTCACTTTCTTTTGACCTAGAAATTCCTTGCAATTACAAAGGAATCAAGATACCATCCGCCCATAACACAAACAAGCAAGATAGAGATGCTTTTGCCACTTTTCCTGCACATAAACCAGAAGCACAAACGAAAAGTTTAGTGTGTCAAGTCTAAGAAAAGGTACAATGAACCTATATCTGCACCTCATAGAAATAATCTCATCCCAAAATTCCAACTTTTATCTCCTCATGGATTTCCAACAAGTCAAATTAACATTTAAAAGCCATTATGCAAGTATGTAAATTACAGTTTAATATACAGTTCAATATAACTACACAGAACAGCAAGGTAGTGCTATATACATATACATACATAATCTGCTCTTTTGTAAAACCCAGTTTTACACACACACACACACACTTTTTGATCAGTTGGATTCTTGCAACTGAACAAGTATTAATTATGAAAATTAATTAACAAACATTGATCATAAGGCTTTTGTCTCCAAGTTAGCTCCTGCTAGAGTACGTAACGGGAAGGAAGTAATGAGCTGGGAACTAATTAAGCTATCCGGCTTAATATAGGAAGAATAGAGTTAAAAGTATAGCATAATGTTTTGTAGAAAGTTTACAAATTGTAACAAAACAGGACAGAAAATCATCTCACCTCTTCAGGCTGTAGGTTGCACGATTTATGCTTGTTTCTAACTTCCCTCCACTTGGTTATACACCCAACTAAACAAGTATTAGAAGTAAAAAATGTCAGAACATATGAGGTTGGAAGATACCATGACAGAATTTATAGTACTAAAATTTCAGAAATTGGGAATTTCTTGCTGGTATCTTTGAGCTAATTTCTCTTACAATTATCTCCTAAAACAATTATAGATTGTGGCACTCAAAGATATGGCCACCATTCTAATACAAATTGTACACAGCTAGTTTTCTAACAAAACATTTCTTCCTATTTAATCACCACCAAGTTGTCCATAAAAGTGATAGATGAAGGGGAAGGAGTAAAAGCAATTCCTCTATAAAGAAAGTTCCTCCAGCTGCGTGTTTTATAAAGAAAAACACATACATTGACTTGTAAGAAATTGTAGGCTCTATGAAATAACCCTTCTCACATTGCCTCATTGAAGAAGCCATGTACATGGGCTATGCCTATTTCATTCATATCAATATAATTTACTTCTTACGTATATAAAAAAAATAAAAAAATGAAAATAATAAAAAAAGAAAAGAAAAGAAAAGAAAAGGTATATACATTGGCACTGCATAGAAAAGATTATCATTTTCAGGAATATGAATCAAGACATGAACATCCAATCAGTGACCTCAATATTTCATCTCATGAACATTTTGTCAGATTTTTTTTTCTTGGTCTTCAGAAAGGGCATTTTGTAGTTAAAGGTGCCAGAGATGAGTTTAAAGAGATGGAACAGACATTTTAGTTAGAGCTGTTAGTTCAGTAGCTTCGTATGGATATAATACAGTTCTTGTCACAGCCTGCTGAATGTTCCAGGGAATAAAAGAAAGAGGTTCATCTCAGAAGTTTTTTTCCTTAGAACATCTTCAATATCACTACCTCAAGTACCTTCTTTTCTCCCAAAAATAGCAGCAACAAATAGAGGCCAACTAGCAGCAACAACAAATAGCATACCAGGAAGATACATAAAACCAAAACCAACACCACAACCAAGAAATAGCAGAAGTAAAAAATAGAGGAAAATATGCAAACCATGCACTTCACAATAAAAATGTAAAGCATACCAGGAAGAAAATCAGAGGCCAAAAACATGGGAGACCCAATCCAAGCAACCCGCAAGACCAACCCACCTGGAAAAAAAATTAAAACTTAATAGCTAGGAAAAACAGAAATGTTTGACACAGACTTAGCGATCCTAGAAATGATTTGCAATCCTTCCCAGTCATAACAGGAAAAGCTATTAGGAGTTATGTTTACTGAAACCTTCTCTTTTTGATGAATGAAAATGAGGGGTGCAACACGAGGACTTCCCAGGAGGTCACCCATCCTAGTACTACTCTCGCCCAAGCACGCTTGACTGCGGAGTTTTTACTGAAACCTTCTCACAACCACAGCTTAAAAAAAAAGTTTGTTCTGGACTCTGTCCTAGAGTTCCTTGGTCGACAGAGATTTTCTAAAGTAATCCAGAAATTTTCAAAAAATATTTCATCTAGTCTTTCATCCCCAGAATTCCTTAAGAAGCTAGAGACTTTGAAAAACCATCCAAAAAACCCCATCTGACATCATTATAAAGAAGTACATGAACATATTTGAGCAAATATATTATAGAAGTTGGTTTAGTCTTATTTATACTCCACTTGCCAACACAATGACCCCACTTAAACTAAACATGCTAACCCAACACAAGCATCTCAAAAATACCTTGCTCTCCATCTCAAACTTTTGAAATTCATTCACATTTTACCTCAGGACATGAAAATAAAGTCACCCACCATCACTTACACACACAGCAGCGGAAATAGATGTAATTAATTACTTTAATCTTTGAAAATGTGGCATGTATTAAGAGGAAACAAGAAAACCCCAGATAATAACAGATATATCTGTGATTTCAACACTACAATCCAGAAATAAATGCTTGCATCATCTGGTTAAGCATTTCAATGGGCATGAATAAACAAATTCCTGGCGATCCTGAAGTTATTAAAGGTACTTTGTATATATATAACTTGTAAGGTATCAATATTATGTATTAAAAAGATACTATAAAGGCTCCTTCCTCCCTGCTCCCCCTTTATTTTCTCGTCTGCTATTTATTGAAGATCCTACCTTATTATTATAAAAGAGGGAAAGGGGCAAACAATATAGGGGATATTTGCTTATTTCAAATTTTTATCTGATTATTTATTTCACTTTAATTTGGTTATTTTAATGATCTGGTGGAGCAGGGTATGGGTCTGCTTGGAGGACTGATGAAGAATTTGCAAGGGAATTGCTGGCCGGAGTAAGTCTCCAAGTAAACATAAGCTTTCATTAATCGATGTCTAAGATACTCTTTGAACAAGAAACATACAAAAAAATGAACAAACTTGGAAGAAGTTTTGAAATCTATATATGATATATATGTTTAAGTTCAGTTTCTTTTCCTGTCTTCTCAACTGCTAAACCAAGTAGGTCATGTTTCATATGCCAAAACATACCCATTCTAATTTATCTGCAGGAATTCCCTCCATCAAGCAAGTTGGATGGTAAAATATATGGTGATCAAACTAGTACAATAACCAAGGAGCACATAGAAAAGTACTTCAATGGGCTCACCATAGATGAGGTAATTGTACTGATTATTAGCTCACTCACAATAGTCTTATAGTTATTCCATAGCCAATAAATATGCTAAAGAATGTCTATCACAACATCTTATCAAAAAATTTCCCAAATGTTACTATGTTTCATATACTTATAATCTACAGTTAAACCATGCAAAAATTAATGCCCTATGTATGGAGGCTTATGCTAACAAACCAGTGCAGTGTTATAACCTTTGTAGATACAGCTTAGCATAATTTTATCAAATAAAAGATCTGAAATTGGGTTTTTGTAATGCCCCCTAGCTAGCATGATCCTTATAACTCAACCCAATTCTGAAGCAACTAGGATTAATACAAGAGCATGATCCTTATTACTTGCAAGCTTGCTCAAGAATTTCTTGGCCTAAAAAGTTTTAGATGTTATATTCTTTTCTGATCTTGATGATCATGATGATCTATGTGCAAGGTAAAAAAGCAGGATGAGCTCTTTATTTAAACATTTGTTTTATTTTTCCAATCCGGCAAAGATCATTTGAAAGTAATATATGTTCTTCATCAATGATGGCATGACCATCAATTTTCAACATCAATTTTGCAGCACAGCAACCTAAGGGGTAGAGCTAGACAAATGAAATGCAGAGATACTTTCTATATCATTTTGATCTATATTCTATGTGGACCTATCTCTTTCAGCAAACCAAAACATGGAGTCAGAGCAAATGCTTTCACTAAAACAGAGGGCTATCTTCAAATGATGCCCAGCATCTCAAAACAGAACCAAAACACTTTTTAGTTCTTCAGAAATCTAATAGTCAGATTTTTACATATACAATTATTTGTTTATGTAATGATATACACAAGACAAAAATTATAAATATGAATTGATTAGGAAAACACAAGTGGTAACAATAACTCCATGTACACAAAGAGCTAGGGCAACATAGGAAAAAAGAGAAGAAAATACGTACTATTGGGGAAGAAACTTAATTTAAAGAAGAAAAAAAGAATGAAACAAACAAAGAACTCCTTGCTTTCATGGTAATTTCCCTTACTGCTCAATTTTGTCACTGTATTGTTAATGTCAGTCACTGTGAATGATAGGAGTGAAGAGTATCCATTCTGCAAGACATGGTCACTGGGAAAATGGATTAGTAACTGAAATGTTCAACATCATTTATATTGGTTTTTGGATTGAGCTATGGCTATATATGAATGAATATAAATGAATATAAATTGAGAAGTTAAATAACTCAACATAATATTTAAACAAATGATTAAGCTAAATGAATACAACGGGTGTGAACTATTTCTCTGGAATAACCCATAACCAGTCTGGTCATTGGGTTTTGAGGGTCTATATGAAAATATTATATAGGATAATAATTGTGTTCTGCTCCTAAATTTTTCTACATATATCTAGTATTATATGCCCACAAGCTCATGCTTGCTTAAGATCAGCCAACAACTTTCCTTTTCTCGAAGGTAATATTGAACTTGAATAATTGATATCCTGCAATTATTTTGCAGACTTTACTTGTGTAGCAAGTTCTTCTTTCAACTATAATTGATAGTTGTTATTGTATTTCTATTGGGCTATGCCTACTCTTTGATCAATAAAACTTGTTTACTTATAAAAAATTAAAAAATAAATAAAAATGAAATAAAATTATTTTCCTTCAAAGAAGATATAGAGCAACTTGCCATTTTTACGCTCAAACTATATCAAGCAGATTTGAAGAAATGCAACATCCAACACAATTTATACATAAAAACTTAAATCCGAGAACACCATATAATTTTCACAGGTTTGAATGATTGACAAGGCTTTTTTCAAGTGCTATGGCTTCCTAGGCGGCGTAAGAAGGCTGCGTCTGTTTGGAAGATGATTCCTCCTTGTCTCATGTGGTGCTTATGGATCGAAAGAAATAGGAGATGTTTTGAAGATAAAGAATGCTCTTTGGAAGATCTTAGGGATTTTTTCTTGAGTACTTTGGGTTTTTGGGCGAAAGTTTATGTAATGGTGGATAATTTTCTGAAACTGTTTTAGTTTTCTGGGTTGTTTTCTGGAAGTTGTAGGTTTATCCTTTGTATACCTCCTGTGTACTTGGGCTACACATGGGCTTATGCCTATTTCTTCAATAAAATTATTACTTATAAAAAAAAAAATTTTCACGGGTAGGTGATGGACAGGGCTCGGTCTTAAACTTACATAGCAATCCAAAAATCAAGGTATTGTAAAATACAACTCCTACGAACTAGATACATATCACAAAATACACAAATTCAATCAAACAAGAATTCAAGCAAACAGAACAAAGCAACAGCATAAGGAATTGGGTTTCCTAATCATTGAGAAGATAAGGACTTTTGGCACCCAAAAAAAGAATACAAAAATGCAAGCAAGAAAATAAACAAACTAAACACACTGATTAAAGAAACACCCAGAGTCGTGGTTGATGAAGCTTCATATGATGGGGCTTCAATGGATTTCGAGGGATGGGGATAGGGATTGGGCTAAGGCTTCGAAGACTCTAATGAGGGGGAAGAAAGAAATGCTTCGAATGGAGGGGGAGGGTGGAAGCGAGTCTGCGACGGCGATTTCAAAGACTCAGTGCTGGGCGACGAAAGACTAGAGAGGGCGATGCAGGCGGGATTTCTCAAATGCAAAATGGTGTTCCGGGGGGGAAGGGCACTTTGGTATGTTTTGGTGCCTGAGTAATTTGCTCTTAAAATACACCAATTCCATCGAGCCACTTATCACCAGAGCCATTTTTTTACATTTTGCAGCGAATTTTACGTCGTAAAAAATAAAAAAATTGCTGCAAACGTCCATTTCAAAACTTTATGATGTGTTTTTATATTACAGCAAATTGTTTGTCACCAAAAGTCAAAAAATCGGTGCAAAAGATCAGTTTCAAAACTTGATATTAAAAGTCCACAACGACATCAAAATCACTGGAATTAATGATTTATTGCGACAATTTTATTCCCAACAATACTTAAATCGCTGCAAAAGACCCTTTTTTTCTTGTAGTGCCCCCACAAATAAAAAGAAAAAGAAAAAGAAAAACGAAAGAAACACCATGAAAACAAAAGGGTAGCTTGTCTTTCACTTTCACCACATTTTTGTAGGAACAACGAAAAATTGAAGTGAGAACAAAATATGTTTGTACATAGAACAAGCAAAATTCAATTTGATCACTGAAGCTAGCATTACGAGACATGACAACACCCCAGTGGCTCCCAGCAGTTGCCATTGAGGTCACATGGAACCCTTCTCTCCACTTGTTTATTCACTTGAAGGGGAAAGAATTGCTCACTTTGTAAGGCTGCTGAGTGTATTGGGTGCCTGCAAAAATTTAGGTCATAACTTCATAACTTAAGTCAGCTGAGGATAAATATCATCAAGTAAAACCAGCATACAGCAGATGTCCCAAATCTTTTTAATGCACAAGAAAAGAATCTTTTGATCAAACAAGCCACCAAACAGTATGCCTCTCACAAAGTTCTTATTAGAAATGACATATGATGAGCCTCTTTTCCAAGACAATGTGAATTATAATCTTGGATCGGTGTTGTTTGGGTTAAAAGAGCAGAGAATCCGTCAATCATCTACTAATACATTGTGAGATTGCTACAACTTTGTGGAATGAACTTTTTGCTGGGTGGTGTAGCTTGGATGATGCCAAGAAGGGTGATCAACCTCTTAGATTCATGGAGAGGTCTCCAAGGCACTTCTCAGATTGCCGTAATTTGGAAGATGGTACCGATATGCCTATGGTGGGGTCTTTGGAGAGGGGAACGAGTGTAGCTTCGAAGATGGATGAACTTCGAATGGTCGATTGTAATAAATTTTTTTAACACCTAGTTCCAATGGTCGATTGTAATAAAGTTTAATGGTATGACCATTCATGAATTTCTTGTATCACTAGAACATCAGTCCTAGATGTTACTTTTTCTTTCGTACATTGTTACTTTGACATTCGACCATTGTATTGAATGAGACTAGTTTTAATGACTTTTATGCCGATTTTCACAGCACGTAGGTTGTAATTAGGTTCACCTCTTGTATACTTCCTATGTACCTGGGCTATGCCTAATTATGTGTATTAACAAATTCTTCTCACCTATTAAAATACACACACACACACATATATCTAATAATGTAAACAAACCTTTAGACATAACCACAAGGGAGCTCCCATTGTTGGCACCAGCAATAGAACTGATCTAGTGGTCCTTTTCACATTGTTCCATGATCCATTCCTATGGATTTGAAACATCAAATGTAATTTTTATTTCATGATAATATCCCCTGAGATGAATACTGACTATAATATGTGTGTGTATGCATGTGGCACAGAAATTCACCTTGTGTAAGAAAAAAGGTGACAACTCATATACTTGGCTTGTAAAACCAGTTCCAGCATCCATAATAAGTGCTCAGAGATTGGAACAAGATGCCACACAACTTATAAGCAGGCCATCTGCAATCCCTCTCTCCACCTGTTGCACCAGCTACATTATAATGGTACCTAAACATTAAATAAGTGAGGTGGTCATTTTTTTTTAGATAAGTAATAAGTGAGCAGGTCGTAAAGCAACTAAATTGGTGATCCTCTATGACTGTTCTTTACAAAAAAGCAAATACATGAAACTGGTATATTGATTTTTTCTAACAACAAAGCCTTTTCCAGTAAGGAAATAATAATGAGTTGATTAAGCCTTTCAACCAAACCAGGAATCACAGAAACCAGAAGACCAGGTGACCCCAAAGATAATCCAACAGCAAAGGTCTTGCACCCTATAAGTCCATCTCCTCAATATGGTTCCAATTACATTCTCAGTACCATAATTTCAGTGAGTTTTGAACCATGGGTTCTTTTTTTTTTTTTTTTTTTTTTAAAGAGGATGGTACCTCGTGCTTTTATTAATAACCTTGGCCTTGTTGGGTAATAGAATATATTTATTAAGAACCTCATGATTTGAAAGAGAATGGTGCTCACTTGATCAATTTAATGACCCTATCAGGCCTAGCTTAGCATGAGGAACCCTCATGTACACTACTGTCCCCCTTTTTAGGTTGTTTATAGTACTACTCTTGCACATTAAAAATCAGGCTTATCTTAACTTTTTCTTTTTTGACATGTAATAAGAGAACTATCATAAAAGCGCAAAAGACACAGTCTAAGTACACGTGACATACAAGTCATTCACCTATCTATAAAGAAAAAAATATACAAAAAAATCACATAAATTAAGCCTATTGAAGTCTATAGAAACTGTCCAAAAGGGAGTATAGTTTTGAGAAAGAAAGTCTTTAGCTCTATTATCCATCCACAATCCATCAAAACCTCTTTTGCTCTCTTTCCCTCCAAATACACGATATGGGGCAAGTAGGAACCATTTTCCACACTGCTGCAATTCAACAGCTACCAGCTAACCTTCTCCAAGCTTTGTTTAATTTATTGAATGAAAGAGAGTCAGGAGGCAAAATCTAGAAGTAATAAGGAACCTAACCATCTTCTGAGAAGAATTTTGATCGGTAGTGTTGTCACTCAAACTTCATACAATAACATAGGATGTTTTGGCTCTCAAGATTAGTATCTAAAAAATCTAAATCGAAGCTTCTTCATCTTAATCTTTTCGATAGGTGGATATGAAGAGGCTAGTCTAATTCAAGCTTTTGTGGGCCCATTCTATGTGATTGAGTTGATACACTACATGAAACATTTTAGAGCATCAATTGCAGAAGAATACAGACCCCGCACACAAAGAAAGTATACGTTACAACTCAAGAAAAAAAGTATAGTGAGATGTAACTAGAAATTATAGACGAGAGGAGGCCCACTGCCATTTTACTTCAAACCTGGCATCAAGCAACGATCTTACATGAACAAATAAAGTGATGTTGATAAAAGGACATATAAGCCATTAGCAGAAAGGTTAAACACCATAAACTTTTTTTTTTTTTTTGATAATTTTAGCTTAGCAAGATAACTTAACACCAGAAACTTTGAAATTAGATCCAAAGGTTCTCTCTTTCCTTTCAAATAAACCTGCCAAACCTTGAAAGATGAACACCCAACACTTTCTTTCATTAGCTGCTCAATAGTTCTTCTCAGAACCAAGTTAGGAGCCACAAGTACCAAGGCACACATTAAAGATATAACATATTCATGCAGATTTTGGGTAACATAAAGAAGACGTTCTTAGATTTTATCCTCTAATAAGTAAAGTTCTAATATTTACAAAGACTAGTTTCAAAAAATCCATAGTACTTGATAAATAGTATTTTTTTTTTTTTTTTTTTGATGTTAGAGAACCTCTCCATGGCAGGGGCCCTTCGAACCCACCCTTGTAGAGTAAACCTTGGTCCCATACACCGCACCTTCGGAAGTTTCTCTACATGGAACTAGTTAAATTATTGGCTTTTCACCAAGATGTGTGGCCCCAAAAGATTGTTTGTACCCATAAGGTGTTGAACCTTGGACCTTGAAAGGAGTGATACCCCAAGACCAAGACTTTCACCACTTCGGCCAACCCCATGTGGTTAGTATTTTTTTATTAAACAAGGTTTTATTAATGATGTCTACTTGATAAATAGAAAATACCACACAAACACCACTTGTGTCCCCTCCCTAAAAGTTGCAATCAAGCCCTCAATTAAGTCCTTTTTTCAGCCACACTAATACTATTTTTCGTAAGATTGTTTTATTAATGATCAAGAAAAGAAAGGACGGCATACTCGAAGTACGTGGAGGTATCCAACAAATACACCTAGTGAGAGAGAGAAGAACATAGAGAGTAAAGCTAGAGAGACAAAGTTTGGCTGCCATCCAATAGTAGATTGCATTAAAAAGGACAGCCCGGATGTCTTCGATGTTGCATTGGATATCCTCAAAACTTGTTCATTGCTTTCCACAATATCTTAGTGTGTTTGTTCACAAACCACCCATTCCAATATGCCAAAATATCTACCACCTTTCTAGGGATCACCCAACTCAACCAAAAAATTATTTTTTTGATTGGTAAATCGACCCAAAAGAATTAAAAACATAGAATTGTTCAATAAGTAATTCTTGAAATACTGAACAATGTGATCATTATGCCATTCACGTTCAAGGATTCTAGAGAATTGTTTCATCTACATGAATTGGCCACTTGGCAGAAGCACTAGCTGATTGACTCTTGCTCACTAATGCTAATATATGATATCAAATGACCTATTGATAATTTAGCAACACTTGCAAAAAGAGAACCAACTGAGTTTAGGCTAGTGACGTGATTCCAATACCCAGTCAAAACCATGCTCTCTTTTCAACTGATTATTCAATTAATACTATTTTTTTATAATTATTCAATTAATAAATCTTCGGAGTCTTAAATTTCTAACGCATATTTGGACTTGCTGAAACTCTATTAGTTTCTCTGCCCACCAGAGGGGTGGTGTTTAATTGAGTGTGTGTGTGTGTGAGAGAGAGAGAGAGAGAGAGAGAGAGAGAGAGAGAGAGAGAGAGACCAAAAGCAAAATGCAGACCTACCTCTGTTTCATTGGTAGCCTAGCATTGTAAACTGAAATCCACCGTGTAGCAGGAACTCCTAAACGAACCTTCTTCTTGGGCTGCCCATCATCATCATCCTCAATATTCAACCTACCCCGTTTTTGACCAACCTGACAAACATGTCAACAGCAATTGCATAAAACACCTCTGAATAAAATAACTATAGAATCAGAATTTAGTCCTAAGTTCATATATTACCAAAATTACCTTTTGAGCACCATCAGTGCTTATTGGCCTTAAAGCTGGATTGGGGCCTATCAAGCCCTCAAACAAAGATATTAGCTTGGCATAGTTAGGCTCCTCATCAAATTTCATGTTCACCACAATCTCAAGAAATTGCTTAAGAGGTGGCGGGCAGAAGCAGCATAGCATTTCAGAAGAGGTTGCCATGTTTTTTTTTTGCAAACTAGAAATGATTTCTTATCGCTCTATCAGGGAAAAATGGACAGAAATAAAGCATTCAAAACAGTCCCAAAAGCAACTCCAAAGACAATAACAAATACTCTAAACCCATGGTATATGGCTTGACATCACTATGGAAATAACTAGTATCAAACAGATACATGATTACTAATTATAGAGATTCAATATTTCACAATAAAAGGACCATCAAAGAAAGCTATTTGATGCAGCATTGCCAACGTAATTTTTTTTTTAAAATACAAAAGCGGCAACCGAACCTTACAAAGTCAACAAAAACTGCTACAATCACATACCCTCTTGCATGCATCTTCTCTAGAATTGATAAGGACTCAACTGCCATACAAGCAACCATTTCTGAGGACATCCTGTGTGTATATATCATTGTGTGAAAGATTTAGAAACAAGACATACATTTCAGGAGACAAGGAATGAAGAGAGGAAGAAGAAACATTGTTAGACCAATAACATATACTTCTAAAATAAAGAAAAACAATGTTAGACTCTAAACAAAATTCATGTTTCAAAAAAGCATTTAACAACAATCAAAATTGAAGTAGGTTGCTGTAGTAATTGTGGCCAGAAAAACAAAAGAAACTAGAATAAGACACACAGAAAACACAGGCTAGTCTGCAGGTGAACACAAACAAATGTAAATTAATTTTTTTTAATTAATAAGAAATTTTATTACCAAGAATAGGCAAAGCCCAAGTACACGGGATGTAAAAAAAGGAAATACCTACTACACTCTAGAAAACAAATAAAAGAAGGCTAATACAAATCAGAAAATTATCATCATTCAGTACAAGAGTGTTTGCCCACAAACACAAATTACTATAGAAAAAATAAGGTGAAATGTAAATAAGATGAAAAACCAAATAAGGTGAAAAACCAAACATAAAATATTCCCCTAAACGAATTGACCAAATTATCTTCATTTGTAGCAAACTAAAATATGTTGAGATCTTTGCCCATCACAGGTGCCCCCTAAAAAAGTGTGGACAAGATTTCCATCACCTGCACCCCCTGCTTTTTATATGGGTGGGTGTAGGACTGGAATGAAGGGTTGATCATCATTTCACTTTTTAAAGATATATACAAAAAAATTGCAATTTTAGAACAGTTCTAGATTAACTTCAAGAGTAACAGTTGAAGATCACCTAACTAGACAGGTGTCTTTCTTGTATACGTCTATGTACTTGGATTGAGTCTTTTGCATTTTTTTTTTATCAAATTTATATTACTTCTCAAAATAGATTACATTAACAAAAGTAGGATGCTACATCCACCTCAATATTTCATAACCAAAATGGCATAGGACATTTTTATATTCATGGTCGGACTGTGACTATTTAAGATGACAACCACCTGAATACAAGATTTCTTGATTTTCAAAGAGAATCCATAAAAAAAGCATGTACAAACTCCAAACTATCATCTTAAACTGAAAATATCACCACTATTAACCACATTTTTGTTCCTTTCAGAAACCAGGAAGAAAATACAGTTAAAAGGAGAGTACAAATTGCTCTTTGCTGCTTCATTACAGTGTTAACCTATAATGGTCATGGAAGTGATCTTTAGTTCCTTGTTGTATCACTGGCCGGACACTCATATGTTTGGTTGCCACTTTTGTATATGTCCCGTGTACTAGGGCCATGTCTACCTATATCATCAATAAAACTCTTTGTTTATTGATCAAAAAAAGTTCAAAGTCATATATTTTCATGAAACACCTTGTGGCTAGTTGCAGCATTCTTCGCCAACAGAGCATATAAGCAGTGGAATTTAAATCACGGGGTTTTGCAATATAATTTGAATCATGTTGATTTGATAGAAGCTCTTTAATTGTTTTAAGGTATAAAATCAGGAGTTTTGGTAGATCAGAATTGTGGATACCAACGATTCCTACTTTTAAAGACTCTTTTTCTGCATAATTACATATTTTTTCCCCTTATTTTCTTTTGAAGTCAGACCCAAAGCTACGTGTACTTTCAAATATTATAAACCTGTGACTTGGAAGACATGATACTTAGTCTACTAAAGTCTAAAAGTCTTTCCTTTAAATAACTTGATTGAGCTTTGCCTCCAACCAAGCCCACAACAGCCATCTATAACAAACTCAAGTTTAAGATTTCAAGACAGCACAGGACGACAATAGAACAATAAAAATTATGACACACTAGGAGGTAAAGAAAGATACAAGCATGGGATACTCACGCCTACCCTGTAGTATTCCAAACATCCCACAAGTTGGGACCTAGCATGTCCATAACTTGCATATAAACAAGTATAAAAGTTTAACCAACAAGCTATAATGGAGAGATGGTAAAGATGCAGTTTGTGTGGATCATACCATAACATAATAGTCTCCTTGTCTCCCTTTATATTGACTTTTGGCACACCATGACTCCACCAAGAGTGCTGTTCAAACAAAATGAAAGAAAAAATGATAAATAAATGCATATAAACGGACACACACACATATATATGGTACAATCGTCCACAATCCTTATAAAAAATTAACCCAGAAAAAGGACCTACTTGTACACTTGCCACTCATATGGTGGACCATAGTTGCAGCCTTTACTGTTTCTATGCTCGAATTTCAGAGCTACCTGCGTATCCCCTATTGAACTGTGGTACAATCACTCAGCATCATAAGTGCCATTTTCAAGTGTCATGGCAGCCAATGCTTGAGGAATGTCATCTGGCTGAAAAGCGTGATCAAACCGGTGCCAGCATTTTAAAGCAATATGCCCCTTTTTTCTGAAAATTTGACAACTATGCGAGTAATGTCTCGAGAAGAGTCACATACATTATTTGGGGCATAGTTGTTTTGTGTCCCACTGGGAGAGGGATTTGGGCGTGACACGTTATTGGCTTGGGAGAAGCCACGTCCGCGAGGAAGAGAAGTACTTCGGTTTAGAATTCTCGTTCCTTGCATTTTGACCATGAAACACATAACTTTGTGCATTGTAGGTCTTGTGAAGTTGGGTTCGTGTCTCAAACCCCTGTAGCAGCGCCACAACCTCAGCATAAGAAGGCATCGACGACTCGAGCATGGTGGTGGTGAAGGGTTCCTACTTCGGTCCGAGGCTGTTGAGAAGGGCAAACACCTTCAATTTATCACTCACCGGTCGATCAGTTGATGCTAGATTATCACATACAGTTTTGAAATTTCTAAGATGGTCCTGCAACGAAACCGACGCCTCCTTCCGCATGTAGGTGAGTTGCTAAGTAAGTTGAAATTCTCTTTCTTGGGACTCCTGAGCATTGGCCTCTTGAACAGCATGCCAAACTTGGTAGGAAGTTTCAAGCCCTATGATTCAGCCGAATGATTCCTCAGACAGTGTACTGATGATCCAACCCTGAAGCAATCGATCCTCCTTCCGCCATTGTAGGTAAGTGGGGTTGATTTCTTTGTGGGTGATTGTTGTTTGTAATAAGTGGAGGAACAGAATTGATGAGGGGGTTCATGAGGTCTTGGCTCTCAGCCAAGGCCACGACTTGTAGGGTATCCCTTCTATAAATGAGAAGGGATACCTGAGCATGTGAAGCCATATTATCCTCGTTAAACCCAGACATGAGGCTTAAGAGAATTGCAAGTACAGTGTGACGCCAGCTAACCAAAAAAATCATTTTGACATGAACGTAAGTTGCAGATGATAATGATAAAACCAATTAAAAGCAAAGCAGAAATGAATGTAAAAAGAAAAATATCAATTTCTTTCAAGTATGAGATTTTATTTAAAAACAAAAGGGTGTAAACCCCTGGTATAACGAAAATATAGAAGATAAATGCAGAAATAAAGGAGGCTAATATCAAAATCCAATTCTACCTTATTTGCACTTTTGTGAAATGCTGGTAGACCAAAAGACACCATTACTTCTTATAAGAGGTTACTTATAAAAAAACAAAATTCTTATGGGAGGCAAAAAAATTGTTAGTAAATTCTATATCGGCAAGCAAACATTGGTTCAAGCAGCGTTCACTTGAAAAACTTGAAACTTGCAGTATGGCAAAATAGGCACTGCTTGGTGGGTTGGGGTTGGGGTTGGGATTTCGGGCTTTGTGGGCATGGTGAGAAGATGAAGGCAGGGAGAGCACAGCTTGGTGGGTTAGGGTTAGGGTTTCGGGCTTCATGGGGTTGGTGAGAAGAAGGAGATGAGAAGAAGAAGAGAAGATGAAGTTGAGAAGTTGGCACTTGATAGTGGGGAAGCAAATTCGCATCTGCGATGCAAGATGGTGATGAAGAAACGAAGGGAAGGGTCAAGGAAGCGAGAGCATTTGAACTTGGAGATTAAACTCAGCGGCTGATCATATGAAACACAGCGTTTCATTTATCCACATGGAGGCCCGTGTATGCGGCGGTTACCCCTCCTTAGTGCAAATAGAGTTTTCCTATTTCAATAACTGTCCATGTAGCCGTTGCTGGATGATTTCTTTCCATACATAAGTCTCTAGCCGTTGCATCTTGATCTTGATTTATTGGGTGAATATTGTTAATAATGTAAATACTACTGGAATCACAAAGGATTAACTTGGTTCTATTCATGATTTGGAAAAAGAGGGATAAACTTATATTTGCACTTCCATTTTGTTCTTTTGTGAAAAGTTTTCCCAACAATACTGATTACGTGGTTGCATTATTATGTGGATTTTGAAATCTTGTGTTCTTTATATACTACACGTTTTAATTTCTTTCTATATGCATTATTCAAAATGATGACGATGAAAGGAAAACCGTCGACAACTTGTGAGTAGACGGCCATGTTGATGGATGATGTTTCAATTCCAATTTTCTAATTTTAAACAAGCAATTCATGATATAAGGGCATAATCGCTTGCTTTTCGTGGCTGCATCTTCCGTCGATGCAGTTCTGAGTTCCCTCTAGCCTCTACACTAATTATATAAATTACAATTACACTGATTAATATGACATGATTTCATATGTCTATCATTTCTAACAAACTTTTGTCGTGTATATCTAAAAATTTAAGTACTTATCTTCTTCATTCTGTGCAATTAATACTAATTGGTTGTCAGAAAAATAAAATAAAATAAACAATTAGAGCAAGTTTTTGTTTGGGACTCAGTCCTCTAACGTGCAGAAATTAGCCCAATCGTCATCGAAAGGCTCTCATAATTGTCATGGAGACAAACGGATAAACCAAGATCACCGTGGGCATCCCTCCCCCGCTCAGCCTCTTCAAGCCGCCCAGCTCTACACAAACTGAAAGCCCCTCCTTGTTCGGTCGCTACCTTGCACCATGGCGACACCAGCAACTCCTTTCCACTCCCACCGTGAAAATACTCATAGCCACAATTATGGCCAAAATAACGAAATGCACCTAAACTGTCTCAATTAGGAAAATATCACAATTGCTTGTTATCTTTGTGCTGATTTGCCAACTCAAGATATCTCAGCACCATCAACATACCATCTGACAACTCAGCATCATCTGACTCAGATCATCCTGCATCTCAATACCTACAATATATTAGCATCAAACAATGAAAGAGAATAATTAAGATAATAGTTAAATTAAACATGGTCTTGGACTAGACTGGATTTTACCATACCAAGTAATGAATTATGAAATTTATAATGGTGTC
Organism: Carya cathayensis; assembly: GCA_011037825.1. Lineage (NCBI taxonomy): Eukaryota > Viridiplantae > Streptophyta > Magnoliopsida > Fagales > Juglandaceae > Carya > Carya cathayensis. The sequence goes on from QGSO01000207.1 coordinate 645,796, forward strand.
CATCTCTTAAGAAAAGCAATACTGAAGCATTTAGTCAATTATTGTAAGTGGTTTAATGGCAATTTGTACTAATCCAATATATATGAATGAATATTTTTCTCAATATGTTGGTTAATAACTTCCTTAGTTAACGGCTCTAATGATTCATAATCATTATTCAAATTAATAGTTTTCCTATAGTTTTGATCAAAAAAATGGTAAGAAATGATAATTTAGAGGAAAATGTAGCTTGCTTATAAATTAGACTTTTTGGGACATGGGGAATTGTTAGTCTTGTAAATTTATTTCAATATTTATTATATTATAATCTTCTTGATTAAAATAATCTGGTTGTATAGGTGTACTTATTGAAGATCTAATTTGATCCGAATAAGGAATTAATCGATACAGAGATTAGGAAAAGATATCTATTTCAAGAGGAATATGTAAATCAAGTCTTGAGGGAAGACCACCAGGACCACCCTAAAGCTTCCAAGCATTGACGGGCTGACCAACAAATTTTCCTTAACTTACCAACACAAGACTCTGATAAACACTATTGATACTTTCATTAGAATATTTTATCAAAAATCTATTATTAAAATACCTTTTTTTCTTTTAATAAGAGAGGAACTAGTTCAAATAACTTTAATATTTGTTATGTAGAATCTGTATATCTTTAAGATGATCTTCTAATGCAATTACAGATGCTACTAGGCTTCTAAAGATATGATACCTAGCAAACATTGGTCAGTATCTTTTTAATCATTATTAATTGCATCTTTTTATACTCTTCAATTCTATCAAGTAGTAAATTTACTTCAAATGTTAAATTATAATTGATATCTTTTAAACTAATATAATCTACGTATCATATTGTGTAGGCAATATAAGCAGCCATAAGATAAACATGAATAAGGTACCAATATATATATATATTTAACTCATTCATTTGGAATCATGTGATCGTGGAATTTAGTACTCTCATACTAGCAATCTGCTTAGGCTACACGTCAATGGTATGCTACATGTCAATCCTCGTGTTAGGTTTCTAACTAGAGATTCCTGAAAGTATCTAATTGCCAGTGAATTGATTCTCAAATTAAAAAGTAAAAATCTAGTTACTAATTTTACATTTAAATCCACGAAATCATTTTTCTCTATTTTCGTGCACTAACATTTTTTTCTCATCATGCGTTGACTGAAAAGTCATATTATATATTATATAAATCCATCTTTTTTATTTAAATAAACTTTGAGACGCCTAACACTGAATAGGTCACCATTTCAAAGTACTCTGGCGATGAAAAATACTAAAAATACACTATTAAATTGCTAATAATTAAGGCAAAAAGTACTTGTCTATTTCAAATACGAGTTCGTAACCAAGAAAAGGGGTTCATGAGGAGAATATGTATCTCAAGGTGAAAGTTTCGCTTTGGGAAGATATCTAACCTCATAAAACCGTATAATTAAGGCTAATTATATATTATATGTTGTAAATATCTCAAAATAATATATATTTTATTTATTATTAATATTATTTTGGGATTTAATTTAGAAATTATAAATTCTTTTGGAAAAAGAGAATTTATGGAAAGTTTATAAGCTTATGGTTAGATTATTTTGGGTCTATACAAGTAAAAATATTCTACTCAATCAAAAGCCTTACACTACACTGATGCTAAGGAAAAAAAATATATATATATATATATATAACAGAAGCCATTCACTAATTTAGTGGAAGGGCCTATTGTCAAGAAATGAGTTTTAATGATTTATTGATAAGAAGGGCCTTATACAAGCCCAAGGTGCAATGCACATCGCCAAATCAGCCCAAGGGCCTTATTTTCAAGGGACACGTCTGGTACTCAAACTAGTACCAACTGGTTTGGAGTAGCATGGTGACCGTTGGACTAAGTCCAAACTATAGATTGTTTGGCAGCAGATCTAATATATGTATCTCTTCTTAACCATCTTTTTTTTGTTTTTTTTTTGTTTTTTGATAGGTCTTCATAACCAATTTTAGTAAAACAAAAAGTTGTAACTTTTTGCAACTTTTCGTTGGCATACTTTAGCCATCTATAAATAGACCCCATAGCTTACAAACTAACGTAATCTCATAAGGTAATTTCAAAATTTTTCAAAAGTTTTTCATTTTTTCAAAACTTGTTATTAAAGTCTGTTCTTTTTGTGAAGAACAGATTTCTAATATTTTGGTTAAATAGTAAAATTTGAAAGTATTTGAGACTTTAATTTCTTGTGTGCATAATACAGTTAAACAAACAAACTTGTTTTGGGCTTTATTATATTTTAGAGGCAAATTCGTTTGTAACTCATATGCATACCGATATTAGTGAGAACGAATATTGTTTTAAGGAAAATGATATTGTAAGGTGACTTAAAGCAAACTTTTCTCTCATTATTTTATTGTTTTGTAGCCCTTTTGCACCAACATTATAGCAACGAGAAAATCAGTAAGTTTTGAATGTCAAATACATCTTGTAAAAGCTGTGACAGATGGAGGAGTATAGGGGGCTGGTGTGAGTGTCGCGTGCACATTTCCTTTGATATAGAGAGTGTGTGTATGTGTGAGACATAGAGAGAGAGAGAGGGAGAAGTATTAGTGAAAGTTTCAGAACTATCAATAAAACCAACAACCACCGACACTAATAATAACAACGATTGCAATGCCCAAAGTGGCTCATAAAAAGTCCATTAACCAAAATCCCCTTTCAGACCTGTTCAAGACGACACCAAGCCTATCCTCCAAGATCCAATACTCCAAAGGATTAAAGGACATACCAAGAAATTGTTCAAAAAATGTAAATTACCTGATTCTTCTTAAGGATTAAAGAATGTACCAAGAAACTGAAAAGTCTAACATTGCTCATCTTGGAGCTCGAGGCACTTGGACTCCATCCAATCCAAGAAGCCGAAGAAGTAATTTGGATCGGCGATTGACCTCATGAGCATGTACTCCTAGATTTAGCAGGAGCACTCCCTTAAAGCTGAGTCCTTTTGAGTATTGGCTTGGGATTATTTCGTTTGGGTATAGAAAATGTTAGCCATTTTTTTCACAAGTTGGGAGTCAGATCTCATGCAGTGTCAACTTTCCAATCGGTTTGTTGGCTCAATAAAGCACCACGAGTTTTTAGTTAAGGGGAGCCAAAAAACATTATTATATAAGAGATTGTTTAATTTGAGCGACTGCAAATTCCTCTAAAATCTTTATAGGAGAGCAAGGATCTCTCCAATACCCTATCATAGTCGGTTAATTGAGTATTGACACACATTATTACTACATATGATAATCAATTTTTTCCAATATTTTAATTGATGAAAAGCCTAGTAGTTACCTCGATGTATATTCTAAGAACCCAATTTATGCACATTGACTATTTCATTTTCCTATTAATCAGACTCCAATTCTGCATATGGTCCTAAAAAGTCCTAGACCTGAATGAGCTTCAAACAAATGTAGGCATAATGTGTAGGTTTGGAAAAGCTCTAATTGATACCGAATTGTCACAGGTTTGAACCAAATGAAGAAAGCAATTTTGATAGATGTTGGTGGATTTCAAGGCTTCTAGGTGTGGGCAGGCTGTTTCATTATTCACATCTAACAAAGTTCACTAAGGCTCCGTTTAGATACTAAACATCCTTTACCTAACTAATTTACAATTTTTGCATGGATCGAAGATAGTGATTTGAAATTATAATAATAAAAATGCAAAACGCTCCCCCATCATAGGTTTGAAATGATTTGATTCCTGTTGACTGACTTTGCTACATTTTCTTTCTACAAGAGTACGAAAGAATTCATATGAGGCATTTAATCACTGCCTTGTCTTTCAGCCCATGAGGCATTTAATAAGACCGCTTATTGCCGTCGGTACTAATGGGTAGAAAATAGAATAGTTTTGATCATTTTCCCACATATTGGTACCATCATTATTTGGATTGCATAGAAAACATGACCCTCTTTTACTTGGGTTTATTTATTTATATTTTTTATACCCACAGAGTTTGTTGCTAAAACTCATTGATTTTGACTAAAGATAATGTGATCATAAGTGCACTCAATCCAACAGTACATCCATTTAAACGTGTTCTGAACCATTTTACGTGCACCAACAAAACAAGTATCATCCACATTATACTGAATGAATGCCTCAAATTTAATACTACATTTGCATAATCCAATCTCATTAATTAATGCATTATGGGAAATGAATACAGCACATTATTTAGCCCTTGTGTGCATGATAATTCTTTGAATAAAATGACAGCTAGCTAGCTAGCTAGGATGTCCATCACTACAATATCATGACTATGATAGTAATTCTGATGCTAAGATAGATCAGGAACTACGATATGTTTGAACCTTTTGGTCTTTTGCCTGGTACTTAATTTGCAAATTGAACCTATTGGTATTACAGATTGAGTAATACGTTTGTGGATCCATTTCAGCTCTATTTCCTGTCTGTGGATCCATTTCTCCAAAACACGTTCTCCTTGCCAAGCTAAACCTGATCTTAATAAGGATGTCTGGCAAGAAATTTGAATAAAAAAGAAATGTTGCCGTTGGTATGAAAACGATGTTGTTAAGGATTTTTAGAATTGGAAATGAAAGTTATGAACAAAGCAATAGGAGATAAACTCAATTAATGATGCTTTAAGGTAGGCAACAGTAACGGTCGAGGAAAGTGCTTTTGATTTTGTGACAAACTAAGAGATGAGGCTTTTGTAAAGAGAAGGGAGAGAAAGAAACATAGTAAATTGATAATATCTTTTTTTTGGTAATTCATTCCCATGCGTTTGTGTGTTTGGCTGGCCTTATTTGAATGACCATCGTTTGTCTCTCTTTTGAATAAGAACTGAAAAAAACAGAACATAAAGGGAATGAATAGTTACGTGTTAGGGCTTTTATATCATGTCTACACATGACTCTTTTTTTTTTGCTTCGTTATATGTGATGATGCAAGCATCAATTCTACATGTATTGTCAAAAATGCTATCTCCTTGGATCTGTTTCGATTTTTTAAACAACTTAAGTCTGGGTTTAAAGATCAGCAATGGATTTTTCTGCCTCTTAGTTTTTGCATATCTGTTTTTCTTTTTCTTTTTTCTTTTTTTCCTGCTTTTGAACGATGGAGATTGATAAACGTTATCAAAGTAATTTAATGGATTCATTGAAGTGAGGATGAGAAGATATAAATTTGTACTGTTATCATCCTTTTTTTGTATGTATATATTAATTTTCTAACTGTTTGTGTAAGATCATATCTATTAGTCCAAATTTTGTGTGGTGGATGTATGGATGTTAACTTGATCTATGTGTAGGTCTGCTGAGTAAAATAAGTCTCGTGAAAAATGTGCATGCTTTATCAATGTAACGGTATCAATACTTAGATGGGTTGAGAAGGAAGCAAAATGGGCAGATCTTATAGCTATTAGTTTCTAAATAGATTTTCAAGACAGCCCTTGTATTGCATTCCTTCAAAAAAATCCCCGCGTGCAGAGGGTAAATGCCAAGTTCCATGTTCAATGAAATGTCGACTCATTTTATTTTCTCAAGCTAGCACAAGAACCAACCAATATGATCATGAGATGTCTTGAGGTTGCTGTATCTTCAAGTGCCATTTTGAAGTCTGTTGTGCATGCTAGAAGCTGGTGATTGCTGGGTACATTTAATACATAGATTTTGTGAGCTGCCCTCTGATTAGGCATTAGTTGTAATCCAAGTATTGGAAGCTCTTTATAGCCGTGTGAGCTAGGCAGGTTGACTCTAGTGATTTGCATTTGCCGATTATATGTTACTACATCATGTGTTGTTGTGATGTGTATCTGCTGTGGGAGTTATTTTTTATTCACAACATCAATACAGTAGGAAGACCAAACAACACCTTATAGTCAAGGTACAATGCTCTTTTCTTTTTTATTATTTACATCTGAGAGAGTTCACTATGAAGATGCCCTCCAACATGTCCCTGTAGGTTAATGTTGGGAATGGACCAAATAAACAAAGGCTAAGTTGAAGTAAATAATAGTGGAAGCAACAAAATAAACAGCAAGCACACAAAGAACACTAAGATTTAAGTGGTTCAGCTCAATGTGAGCCTACGTCCACTGTCGGGGTCGGTTTCAACAAATTCACTATGAACGAAGATGGAGTACAAGAGTATTGATCACAAAATCCTTAATCCTAAAGCCCCAATACACCCAATAGACTCTTAGGATTGTATCAAAAGGATTCTCAAAACTCTCTCAAACTTGGCTGCTGAGGTCCCTTCAAAATGAAGAGAAAATGATGTATTTATAGCACACGGCGCTAATTCAGAACATTCGCTCGAGCGGACGTCAAGCGAAGTGTCGAGCGCACTTTAGGGTTGCATTATCACTCGAGCGAACAGTCGAGTGGAGGTCGAGCGGAACTCTCTGGAAGAGTTTGCTCGAGCGGACAGTCGAGCGGAGGTCGAGCGGAACTCTCTGGAAGAGTTCACTCGAGCGGACAGTCGAGCGGAGGGTCGAGCTAACCTTAGCTTGAGCTAGGGTCGAGCCACAGTTGAGCCAGGGTCAAGCAACAGTCAAGCCAAGTCCCAAAAAATACATTTTCAGCAGGAAATCAAGCCAAAACCAACAAATCTCCACCTTGGCTTGAATTCCGTCAAGCCTAAACAAAAAACCATTAACCAAGAAACTGAACCCACCAACAAATCACCAAAGGGGAATCACAAACCCCGAACACAACGTCTATCCTTGAAGAACTCAATTTCCACCCAAAAGTCTTCAACACCATAGACAATTTGACCAAATCACAAGCTTGGTCCTAATGAAGAATCAACCTCTTCACACAAAAGACAACGCACCATTGAACAGACTGCTTACTTGAACAACGGCCTCTGAATACACACGGAGGCTAACAACAAATATTCTTTGCCAAAGTAAGAACACCTCAAAGTCTGCATGAGCATATCCCAAAGGTGACTAAACTGTCTCCTCTATCTACCAGATGAAACTGTAGACTTGCTCTCATTGTACGCCAATGCCAAAATCAAAATCATACTTAATTTCAATAGCATGATCTAGAGTACCACCTGCACTCTGTTGTGAAGCTCTCCCAGCAACTCCACCTTCTTGCTATAACCATGCTCTCCTTTCCTATGGAAACAACAACTGAAAAAACAAATTATAAAGAAGAGAAGGTTCACCCAATAGCAAGATGTGTCGACCGCTTCACCCAAATCTGTAGACAAGCCTGGCAAATCCAAAAGCATACTACAGGCTCTCACACAAGAGTCCGAGTCATTCCATTCAACTCCTCCATTTCTATGGAGTGGACCCAACTGTATGGTATGAACAACGCTCTACCTTCTTGTCTGTAGATCACTAGCCTTCACAAATGTTTGAACACATCAAACACATCACAAAACAGAGATAAACAAATCCAGACTCTTCCTCAAATGGTCATCAACAAATATGAGTACAAACAGGGCATCACATCACACTAGATGTACCCCCAAAAAATCATAAAGACATAAACTCCAGTAAACCTGATTCAGCACTGCTTTACAAGAATACAATGCAAACAAACAAATCAAGCTTTTCTGTCTTCTGATCACACAAAGCAAAAGCTGCATACTCACAAATGATCATACTCGTTCACCTATATGGCACAATCACATGCGCCATAAATGAGTAATACCTAAATCTGGAACATCTGAAGATGCTCCACCAATCACTGTACTGCCCTGAAGAAAATAAATTCCATCTGTCTTCTTCCCTGTCATTACCACCGAAGAGCCCTTGTAGACTCGAATGACTCCACCTCCAGCTGAATACTGGTAACCAAAGGAATCAAGAATGCCCAAAGATATAAGATTTTTCTTCAAAGATGGAATATGCCAAACGTTAGACAATGTTCTAATGGTTCCATCATACATCTTAATCTCAACTAAACCAATCCCAACAATATCACAAGCCATATCATTTCCAACCAAAACGGAATCGCCGTTGATTGATTCATAGGTAGTGAATCAATCTATCCTAGAACACATATGGAATGTACAAGCTGAATCCATGACCCACTTGTTACCAAAGTGACCACTAGAGCCGCTGACTGCTAGGACAATATCAGAGTTGTTAGACTGTTCAACGCTAACAACATTGGAGGAACTTTTACTTTACTCCTTCAATCTGGGACACTCATTCTTGTAATGACCAAACCTATGACAGTAGTGACATTTAACATTTTTCTTGTTAAATTTAGAGCTACTACTGGAATTACTCCCACCATAATCCGAACCTCTTCCACTAGATCTACTACCAGAGGAATATTTCACAAACAAACCATTGGCTTGATTGTTCGTGCCTTGTACGCCCAATTTTGTTCTCAACTCCTTAGAGTTTAAAGCAGATTTTACATCTACCAAGGAGATGGTATCTCTACCTTACAACATCGAGTTCACAAAACTTTCAAATGATACCGTCAACGAACACAACAAAATTAATGCTTGATCCTCATCATCAAGCTTAATATCAATATTCCTTAGATCCATAATAGTTTTATTAAATTCATCTAGATGATCGGAAATAGGAGTACCTTCCCTCATCTTGAGAGTGTATAGTCGCTGCTTCAAATACAAACGGTTGGTGAGCGACTTTTTCATATACAAGCTCTCAAGTTTGGACCAAAGACTGGAAGCGGTCTCCTCATCAGCAACCTCCCTCAAAACTCCATCTGATAGTGACAACAAAATGGCACTATGTGCCTTCTCATCTTGATCTCTTGACGGTGCAGGAGAATCATTGGATACCTTCCATTCCAGAACTTTCGACAAACCTTGTTGTCGCAACAAAGCCTTCAACTTGATGCGCCATAAGCTAAAGCTGTTTTGACCATTGAATTTCTCCACTTCAAACTTTGCCATAGCCATTCCTCAAGATTTTGCAAAGAGCTTGACGCTCTAATACCAGTTTTTTGGGAATGGACCAAATAAACAAAGTCTAAGTTGAAGTAAATAATAGCGGAAGTAACAAAATAAACAGCAAGCACATAAAGAACACCAAGATTTAAGTGGTTCAGCTCAATGTGAGCCTACGTCCACTGTCAGGGTCGGTTTCAACAAATTCACTATGAACAAAGATGGAGTACAAGAGTATTGATCACAAAATCCTTAATCCTAAAGCCCCAATACACCCAATAGACTCTTAGGATTGTATACAAAAGGATTCTCAAAACTCTCTCAAACTTGGCTGCTGAGGTACCTTCAAAATGAAGAGAAAATGATGTATTTATAGCACACAGCGCTAATTCAGAACATTCGCTCGAGCGGACGTCGAGCGAAGTGTCGAGCGCACGTTAGGGTTGCATTCTCGCTCAAGCGGACAGTCGAGTGGAGGTCGAGCGGAACTCTCTGGAAGAGTTCGCTTGAGCGGACAGTCGAGAGGAGGGTCGAGCTAACCTTAGCTTGAGCTAGGGTCGAGCCACAGTCGAGCCAGGGTCAAGCAACAGTCAAGCCAAGTCCCAAAAAATACATTTTCAGCAGGAAATCAAGCCAAAACCAACAGTTAAGGTGGCTGAATTAAGATTCGATGAATCTAAAAGTTATTACAGAGGAATGGGATGCATAGTAGTTGCCAACCTCTGTGATCCTCAATGAAGGTAAATTAGTGGAAAAAGTAGGGGTTGCAAAGAAAGAGGAGTTGCAGCTGACTGAGAATCTCTGTTCCGATGAAAGCAAACTTCAGTGCTCAAGTGACACCACTTGATGAGTAAATGAGTAATTTACTATTAACATTGTGGAAGACATGGAATTAATGAGTGCTATTACTTCTGAAATATGGTTTTAAATGGTTTCTAGATTCGCTTATTTATTCTTATTATTTTTTATTATTAATTATCCTCTACCCAAATTCTAGAACTTGGTTAGAGGAAGCTGCAGTCACATATATCAGTTTAGAAGATGTTTGGAGAATGAGATGAGATGAGAATTTTGTGAATAATAGTAAGATCTGAAGACAACAAATTGCCTAGACTAATTGTGGATGAGTGACTACTTAGATAGACGCATCGTGGGATGTCCCCTTTATTGGTGAGAAACTCAATAGTGCATTATTATAGATACCTATTATAAAAGAAAGAAAAATATAGTGCATCTTATCAATAAAACTTCATGTAGGAAAATTAGAAATCACTATCAAGTCTTTGACTCAAATGCATGGAGTATAGACTGTCAAGACTTAAGACTGATCTGGGGGATTGTGCCATTGTGGCTATTTTATATTAATATTTTAGTGCTATAAATTTAAATTTATTGTGATTTGTAGTTTTAAATTTAATTTTATCATTTACGATTTGTAGTTTGATTTAGTTATTGTATTTAAGTTCTAGTATTTTTAACTTATTTTTTACATTATTTTAGATTTTTTGAATTATTTTTTTACAGTATTATTTTTATTATTTTTAAGCAAAGGTGGGCCAATCTAAATTTCAGATTGGGTCGTGGGCTGGGCCCAATATGAATAGGGCAACTGGGCCTAGTTGTGGGCAAGCCCATTATTAACGTTTTTTTTTTTTAAAGCGGTTGGAAGCCAGAGGGAAATTACCTGCAATAAATTAACAAAGACTCCATGCAAGTCCATTATTTTAGAATTAATTGATGGTGTCACCGGCAAATAGATTAAGTGAATTGGACCTACGATATTCATTCTTAACTGTTTATTTTTTAATAATATGGCGTGATTGGTGGTTAGAAGACTTCCAAGTCTATTTGCAGTATTGTGTTTAAAAAAAAAAGAGTCTATTTGCAGAATTATATATATAGAATAAATATTAGCATCAGCCCCTGTTTCGGATCCTCCGAAACACACCACACGTGGCATTGACTTAATGACAAAAATATCCCTAGCTTTTCGAATCCCACCCTTCCCTGTTTCACATTTGATTTTCAGAAGAAAAAGTTGAGACGGCAGGGCTCGAGCTCCACCATCTCTCTCCCGATCGTCTCTCCCGTCAGTATCCCTCCCCCATCTCTCCCGATCGTCGTTCAGTGCACTCTCCCCCTTTACCCCTCGTCCTCGTCGAGCTTTATCCTCTCCAAACTCTGGTTAACTTAGCATGCCCTAATTTGTGCATCTGAAAATCAGATTTGAAACCAGTCTTCCGGAATCTCCCCGCATCTGAAAATCAGATTTGAAACCAGTCTTCCGAAATCTCCCCGCATCTGAAAATCAGATGCGAAACTAGTCTTCCGGAATCTCCCCACATCTGAAAATCAGAGTCCACCGTGAAGCTTCAGTCGAAGCCCTCAGTCGATCGGGACGAAGCCATGCTTCAGTCGTCCGACGCGAACCTGCCCTCTGTCCATTGACGCGAAGCCACCCTCAGTCCACCAACGCTAAGCCCTAAAATCGTTGTTGTTGGATAAATAATCTGGTGGTTCTAGGGCTTGGGTATACAATTTTTTTTCATCATAACTACTTCTAATTATTTTTGTGAACTGTATTTGCTAGAAAGTAATGGTGCGGGGTTGTAGACGTTGCCGATGTTGCCTCTCATGGCATACATTTATCTTTTTTCGGAGCTATTAATGACAACTAATGTTATATCACTCATTAGCATGTCAATGATAACGGAGGTTGTTCTGTTATTTTCTTTTCAGGAACTGCAAATGCTTCAAACAGAATAGGAAGCAATTTATTACTCGCCATCCAGGTTATAAGTTCAAGCTCCTTCATGATATAATGAAATTCTTAGGTTAGGCTTGGTATTTGAAGTTTGTTACATTCGTATGTAATTCATGATAAACTATAACTTCATTAATAAAATACAAGCACATATGGCACTTGAAATCAGCCATTTCTCATATATCATAATGCTTTCCAAGATTTTGTCTAATTTCTAAGTATTCTTACAGAATACATGTTGGACCTCTGTTATGGTAGTTATATGTGTGCAATTTTGTGAAGTTTATTAGTTTGCTTATTCTCGTGGACAAAAACAGGGAAAAAAATTAGCTCAATCCCATTGATTACTTCTTTGTTGTACTTGAGTTGATTTTAACTAGTAAAAGAAATGCATATTTGGCTAACATGTAAACTCAACTGCGATACTTTGTTTTAGCTCAACCCAATAGTTGAACTAAAAATCCAACCATTTCCCTACACTTGCCGCTTGTCGTTTGGCAGTATGCTAGGATCCCTTTAACCATATTACTTTTATGGACTTGAATATTGATTAGCTATTGCAATTCTACCAACTGTTGGGTCTGACTAGTTTTGGTGGTTTGCATATGTTTCTTAGTTAAGTAGCATAATTGTTGGTAAAATCAGATGCATTTTTTTGGAGGTCTGCACATACTATTAACCCATTAATAAACTCAAATATGTGATAAGAATGTTTAGTTTCTGATTTTTGTAAGATCAAATTTTAAAATAAGCTATTACATTTTGTTCTTTGTGACACTTTTGTGAAGGTATAGTCCTTTGGTTGGTTTCTCCAGTCTTCACTTGTAAGTTCTGAAAATCCTGAGTTTCACTTGCAGATTAGTGCAAAGCTGTTTCCCCACTATAATATATTGGTACAATGTTTGTATAGGTAGCCAAGGGTATTCTTTTCCTATTTCATCAATTTAATTTCTTGCTTCAGAATCAGTCATGTCACCATCTCAATCATCATCTTTAGTTAATGATTTTGTCATGGAATCTCCAACTTGTTGGTGTGGTTTGAAAACACCACTAAAAACATCTCTCACGTCGAAAAATCCTGGAAGGAGGTTTTTCGCTTGCCCAAACTATAAAACGGTAAAAGCAATTTGATGCTTTGTTTTGTTTTGCATAATGATTTGCTACTTGGGTTGTATTTTCTCATGTTAATTGCGAATTTATGCCTTGTGTGTAGGGAGAAGCAAGGTGTGAATTTTTTGTATGGGCCGATATACTTCATTTGCTAGAGGAAAATTTTCGTGCCCGTGAGAATAAGGCGACAAATATTACGTGGACTGATGTATTACAGCGCGAGTATGCCGTTCGGAAGAGGGAAGATAAAGTGAGAGAGATAGCGAAGAATCTGAAAAAGCAAAGGCGAAAACTTTTGTATTTGTACTGGATTCTGACATTTGTAATAGTCTTTATTTGGTTTGGATAAATTTGATGTAAAGTATGGTGTATGGATTAGATGGGTTTTGCATGGTTGTTTTGAATTGCACATGTTTTGGACCACTGACCATGTATGTAAATTGTATGGTGTTAACCTCACCTTGTAAAGATAAACTTTTGTGCAATTAAATTGTCTTTTTGGATTTTCTTCAATTTCTTTCATAAAGCTGCAGATTTCAACCTATATATTGAATATAGTTTTTGATTAGAATGTAACTACTATCAGGTTATAGACGGATTATTTATTAGAACCATTTACACACAGAATATGGTTGTGACCAAGATTTTTCGATCAAACTCATATGTATACTCAATTGTACATGGACAATTTGAACATCTATTACTTCAACCCCATTTGTACCAACGGATTATTGTGCATATCCATAGTTATGCCATCAGTGTAGTATGTGCTGTCTATAGCTACAGTAGCCAAAACAAATTGCACATTAAATGCATGATATTAGAGTGCCGATTCAGTCCTCGGTTAAGTCAGTATCAATTCGTTCAATCTCATATTTACTGAAGGCATGCACTTAATAAAAAATACAAACCTGTCTGGACCTCAAAAAATGAAGGACTTAAAAAACATATCAGCATGCCCATAGAAAAGCTTCAGTCCTCAGTTAACTCACTTTGTAAAAGTATATGATTAACGCACATCTATCAATAAGGAACACAAATTCCAGTTCATAAGCAATGGTGCTCACAGTTAATTCCAGTAAATGAAATTTCACCATCTTAAACAAATAAACATACACATTAACTACGAGATATGAACCACTACCATACACAAGTAGTCTTAATATTCCATATATACAAATTCACAATTTTAATACATAACATGAATGGTTATGTGACTGTACAATAAACTCCTACAATCATTCTTAAAATGAAGATAAAATATTTACAACTTCAGTTCAGTGCAGCATCCTCAAACTGAGATCCCGATAGTGACAGCACAACAAGCATGCACTCATTCCGACTGAAGGAATGCACTCATTCCTCAAAAAACTGCTGCTCCCCGACTCTGAAAATTTTAGCAAAGATAAATGATTGAACCAGAATTTTTTAAACCATAATTGAGATATGCTCCACTTGAAAAATTAAATAACAATAATGAAATAAACCTTTTTTTTCCAGATGCAAGGCACAAAAGAAAGGCAATTAGCATCCTAACATCCTGTTCAATACAAAAAAAAAATGCTTTAGATCTAAACAATGGCTGGAACCTTATGAGGGGCATGAGTATGGCAAGGTTTCACTATCAATCTATTGCAAAAGCTAGATGGACAACAATGTGGTCAAATACCCAACTCAGAAAACTGGAACTATTTACCAAATTAATATTGATTTCAACAAGGGCAGCAGATCATTTCCAAAACACATTTCCAAAACACGTGTCTATGACATCCAAGCCCAAAATCTATTGGAAGTGATAATAAGCTCCTCCCTCATATAGACCAACACCCATTTCAAAAAAATGCCAAAAGCCTCAAAAAAATCAATGTTTACAACCTGCAGGAGATTGAAAAGCCATCATGTATTATAACCAAATGGTTAAATATAATAAAGATCTAAATAGATTAATTAGTTGAAAGAGTCGTTACTTGAGCCCTTCTAAGAAATGAAGGGGGTTAAGGTTGAGATCCCGGGCTCTCACCCAATTCACGTTCATCTACCAAGAGTTTCCTACAAGTCTAAGTTCCAAGAAAAAAAAAACATACTATTAGAATTTTTGCTACTAAATATCAAGTAGGCAATATTCAGTTTGAAAATAATTACCTGTTTTTTTCTCTTTGTTGCCATCTTCTCCACGGGTGGAACCTTCCTTTTATTTGGAGGTCTCCCTTTCCCTCGAACGACGTTAGGGCTTAAAATTTTTTTACCCTTATCCAAGACCACCGTTGGGTTGGCAATTGTTGATTGGAATGTCGACCCACACGTTTCACCTTCACATGTTTTATCAAACTCATCAACATAGTGCAGAAATGCATGGACTTTGTCATTGTTTGAGGAAATTTTCGCTGCTAATTTCGAGCATCGTTGGATCATAAGCTCATAATTACGCGTGTCTGATCTACCCCGCACGTCATCATAACTACTTCTGATTAATGTGTAATGCCTCTTTAAGTCCTTTCTCCATCGATCAAGGAAATATACAGCTGGCAGCACATTAATATTTTTCAACTGACACACTCTAAATGCATGCCTACATATAATCCCCCTCATCTCAAACAATCCACAACTGCATTTTACCTCACACTCATCTTCGTTATAGTAAACTGAGTAATGAACTCTTTTGGTTTGCCCATCAAACGATATTTCATCCAACACATCAAATGTTAAAATGCACCCTTGTGTGCTAACCAACCAATAATTACAACACATTAGGTCCATCAACTCTCTTTGGACCTCCTTAAATTTGGCATTTGTATATAGTTTTTGAAACTGCTTCTCAATGTTGAAAAGGGAGAAGCGGGGTATAGTTTGATTGGTAGAATTGAAATCAGCCGTTGTCTCGACCTCGACTTTCTTTCTAAGAGCATTATCGAATTGATCGAAAAATTCCTTCAATGTTGTCCCAGCATAGACATATCCGTCAAAAAATGCATTCATACTTTCAGACCTTTGCGTTGTGCTCATACCAGCCCAAAAGACACTCTTAAGGAACACTGGAACCCAAAAAGACCTTTCCTCATATAAGGACTGAAGCCAATTGTTGCCTTGTAGATCATACTTTGCAAGTAGTTCACCCCAGCTCTCCTCAAATTCTCTGGTGGTCTATGAATCATATAATGAAGATTGAATGTGAGTCTTCAATCCATAGTTGAATTTGGCATGCGATCCTAACTTCTCTGGAAGTTTGCGCATAATATGCCATAAACAATATCTATGACGAGTTTCAGGGAATACACATGCAATCGCATTCTTCATCACTCGATCTTGGTCGGTTATGATAGCTTTGGGTGCCCTCCCCTTCATGCAATCCAACCACATTTTGAACAACCAAACAAAACTATGTGTGTCCTCGCTTGATAGCAATCCCGCTCTGAATAGTATGGACTGGCCATGATGGTTAACACCAACGAATGGAGCAAAAGGCATACCGTACCTATTTGTTAGGTACGTTGTATCGAAGGATATAACGTCTCCAAAATACTCGTACGCGGCTCGACTACGTGCATCAGCCCAAAATACATTCCGTAGCCTTCCCTCATCATCCACGTCCATTTTAGAAACGAACCCATCATTCTGATCTCTCATTCTTTTGAAATACTCATTAAGTGCATCGCTACCTCCTTTCCCCAACCGTAAATATCTAGCTTTGTCGATAAAATTCCTACAATCTTTCTCTTGAAAAGGAAGATTCTCAAAACCCCCCGCGTCAACAACAAGAGAATAAAAATTCTTATTCATTCGTATACCGGCTCTATCATTCAGCTCAAGGATCCTTTGACTGTATTGATCTAGATGCTTGTGAGATCGCAATAGTCTACTTTTCTTATATGGTTATGAGAAATTTCAATAGTCGTGAAAACCCATTTCTGATTTTTGTTCAACGACCCATTTACCTTCGCGTTACAACCCGTTTTAGTTGTTGGCCGTGGCTTTGAGATATTACTGTTTGGCTTAGGATGGTACTTTCCGCCACGAGCACAACCAATGGTCAAATACACAGGCCTCCCATCATCATCTCTTTTAGTCCTCTGTGTCCTTACACCAAAACCCTCTTGCTTGGCATATTTCTTATAGTAGGCAATAAGCTCTTTCTCACTGTCAAACTCCATACCGGATCTTAGTAGTTCAACTTGTACCTCATCATCCGGGACAACAGTGGTATCCTCTAAATCTTCATTTATGTTGAAGAACATTTCTATGAATGGAAACATAAGGATGAATTAGCATCATTAAATATATAGTATCGAATAGTGTAATACCATCAAAAAATTCAGAACCTCCAATATTTTCTTCAAATTCAAATTCGACACTATTTGGTGTCATTGACGCGGGAGGCGTTTCTTGCATCAAGTCCTCCGTCATACTCGACGACTGGTACTGAGTATAAGGTGGCATCTGTTCAATGGCAGTCACGATGTTAGAAAAAATAAAATGACTTTAAACAAACAAATTAACAGGAGAATTTATGGAATTTGGGTCACAAACTCAAATATACCCGGAATGAATCTTCAACTCTAATGAAATTCTCCACATTACTCGAAGGAGGGTAGTTAATATCGTGAGGATGCTGCCATGATGCAAATAGCTAGATGCATCAGCACGTTAAACACACTTTATTAGAAAATAAAACATCAACCTGCCTACTCACATAGTCGACATTTGGATTTTCAAATACATTCTCACGTGAGTAAAATGACTGTGAAGTCGACGTCTCAGGTCTGGATGCCATTCTATCTTCCTCTTCCCCCATCATACTAAAATTAAGTCAGTCTTCCGAGGAGAAGCACAAAAGAATAATATGAACATTAAAACATATGAAGCCATTCCTTTCAGTGGACTTGAAGACAATGAGTCCACTGAAAGGTTATGCACTCAAAGAGTCAGTTAAAAAATATTAGTCCAATGACTGCGAATCACCTCATACTGAAAATTGCACAGATTAGTGTAGATTTTTCCTATTTTATTTATTTATTTATTTTTATTACAATAGTAGCATTTTAGGAAAAAAAAAAACTCATTTGAAACCACTTTGATTTGAAAAAGTTCGTGAGATAATGGAAAAGGATGTGAATGCTGAATAATAGAATTATCTTTTTCAATCAAAACACAACATAATATTCGACATCCAACAACTTCTCATAAATGGCCTTCAAATCAGCACTATCAATCACAAAACGGGATATAAAAATAAACACATTAAAGAAATTGCAAAAAAGTATTGAACCATTGATCAATCAAACTAAAGCATTTAACCCCCATCATTACAAATTCAATCACGATTTTGTTGTGATCGAAAAGGCTTATGAAACAAATGACAATCAAAATGTTTTTTCTTTTCACTGTCATATTAAAACTCTGTTTTATTTTGGTCTTTATGACATGCTCTAGTCAACCAGACATAAGGTTGATGGTTTGAAAATACAGAACCCACACGTCATAGGCAAGATTTCACACTTCACTAAGCAAACCAAACAGAACAGTAGTGAAAAAGCATGTCCAAATAATTTACCAGTCAAGTCCTTCCCATTTTTACACAATGAAGATTGAGTCAAAATTGCGGATTCCCAGCTTCTCGGATCCACAAGAAATACAATGAACACATTGACAATGAACGAACCCTGATTTTTTTAAAAAAAAAAATTCAAGTTATACAGTAACCAACACTAACCGAGACCTTCAAACAACATTTGAAAAAAGAATCTTAATCTTTACACCGTAAATATACCCGAATAATACAGATTAGTAGACAGTGATTTCATTAAATAAGTATATCTAGATTTGATAACAGTAATAACAGTGCTGCAAATTAAATGGTGGCATCTAACTCATCAAAAAATGGTAGCATCTAATAATTGTTTTGGACTTGAAAATTTCAACATAATCAATTGGCAAACCCAAATCGAGTGCAAATCCAGTGCATATAGAAATTGAAACACGTGCTTACCAAAGTCATTATATTGTAAAATGAACATGTTACGGTGATAAAACTAAATATTTCTTACAAATCTTCAACGAATGGAATATTGTGGATATTTGGAATCCTTTTTATGATTTGATTTGCAAATGTTTGCTCAATATCTAACTCTCTTTTTTCACCTCTACAAATGCATATATATATATATATATATATAGAATATTGTAAGCGGTCTTGATAAAATATTGAATATTGTACATCATTTTTCATCTTTCCTTGAATTTATGATCAATTAAAGAATACATGCACAACACAGGTTGTAAAGTGCATGATGCAGTTTGAAATGAGCGTAAGCCACATACTTGACTATATTGATGAGAGATCTACCTCCAAACACAGCAAAGATTGACTGAAATGAGCGTAAGCCACGTTCATGCCCATCATGATACGAGTTATATTCAGTTTGCAGGTAAGTCAGTGCATTTGTATGTGTGTAAAAGATTCAAAAAATTGATTCCCAATACAGATAATCAGCTCCAATCAAACAATGTATGAATGAGATGCTTGAAAACAGAGGTCGAAAACAGAGGTAGAAACCAGAGTTCAAAAGCCATGCAAAAATTTTTTTTTTTCATGCCCTAATCCGAAATATCCATCTCACAAAACCTAAAACTCACCTCTCCCACTACACAAGATGAACGTAACCATATGGAAGTTCATTGCTATGAAAATGTTTTACCTTTGTATGACCAACGACGACGGCGAGGGACAGGGGGTCTTGCGCACTCCAACAGTTTGCTTCGTTCAAAGATTTCCAGGGAGTGGCCGCTCTGTGCAGATGAAGTACCGTTGCTCGGTGTCGCTGGGTAGAGAGACGGCGTCGTCGGTGGCGTTGGGCGGAGGAACGTGACGCGGGGGAGAGGGAGAAGGGGTTTCGCGGGAGGAATTCGAAATGCACACCATCAACCGAAATGCTCATTTAGTAAAAATGCACGTTTTGAATAATTTACAAAAAAAAAAAAAAAAAAAATGGGGACGCCACGTATTGTGTGTAAAGTGTGCTAATGCTATAGGGGCGGATTCGTAGAATTACTCATATATATATCCCTCTTTTCCAAAAGGCATTGTCCATATATAAAAGCATGACATTATATTGGATGTGGGAGTCAATTAGGAAAGCATGCGTACGTTTGTCATTGATTAATTACAGATATTTTTCCTCTTCTGCATCCATGGCGTACGTACGTAATTACCAGGTGGCTTCCTTTTTGCATGAATAACGATGACTAAAATAATAGACAGACTTTTTATGGCCCAACAATCCCCTGCCAATATGGCGTGATTAGCGGTTAGAAGACTTCCAAGTCTATTTGCAGAATTTGCATGAATAACGACGATGACTACAATAATACATACTTTTGATGCCTGACAATTGCCTGGATAGATCATGATGTTGCATGATCTACTGGGAACTTTCCAGCTCAGGTCTCTTCAGTACTGTTCTTCTCAGCTCTTGTAGGACTAAAGATGTAGGGCAGTCAAATGATCATTAAATTCAGATGTTGTAGTCAAAAAGTTACTCAAGCGGAGCTGCTCATGCTGAACCTTCCCCCCTAATAAAATATGTAATCTGGAAATTATTAGGTACGTACCGCGCTTCTTGTGCGCAGCTCCTTCCTTCCACTTTCAGATCAATTTCTGATCAATGCATTCCATGACCGATAGTTGATGCTGCATCTACTTTGAACTTTCCTGCTCAGGTCCACCAGTAGTTAGAAGACTTCCAGGTCTATTTGCAGAATTTGCATGAATAACGACGATGACTACAATAATGCAGACTTTTGATGGCCTGACAATTGCCTGGATAGATCATGATGTTGCATGATCTACCTACTTGGAACTTTCCAGCTCAGGTCTCTTCATTAGTGTTCTTCTCAGCTCTTGTAGTACTAAAGATGTAGGGCAGTAAAATGATCATTAAATTCAGACGTAGTAGTCAAAAAGTTACTAGAGTGGAGCTGCGCATGCTGAACCTTCCCCCTAATAAAATATGTAATCTGGAAATTTTTAAGCACGTGCCGTGCTTCTTGTGCGCAGCTCTGCTTCTTTCTGATCAATGCATTCCATAACCTGGAGGGCCCATTTTAGCTGGAAGACCCGTTTGGTATTTAAATCTAATATAAAAAACTCTGTTGACCGAATTAAATTAAAGAATGCAAGCTCAGCAGAGATCACCACACTAGTCACTTTTCATAGGAAGATAAGAATTTTATACATGTATGTGGCTGTTTCGGTTACTAATAATAGTCGAAATCGGTAAATACTGTACAAGATAAGCATTACGTGGGGGTGATTCAATACAGTGCAAATTTGATTTAAACTAAAAATCTATATATATCAGGTAATTCTTGAAAGTGATTTATCTTTGAATTTTGAATTACTTGTACAATACACTTTACTGATTTAAATATTGGAGTATTTTCAAGCAAATTACACTGAATTCTCTTAACATCGTGAAGATAAACGGTTGCATTAATGGTAGTGGGACACTTCCAAAACAATGGCTCCGAATCTGAATTTCCACAAGTCAATCAACAAGCATGAAATTTCAAACTTGTGACGGGGGAGCTTTGATTTTTATATTGATTTGTAAACACCATTTACCAAACTAATTTACATTTTTGGCATGGATCCAAGATAGTGATTTGAAAATATAATAATAATAATGCAAAGCGGTTTGAAATTATTTGATGCATGTTGACTGACTTGACTACATATTCTTTCTACAAGAGTACGAAAGAATTCATATGAGGCATTTAATCATTACCTTGTCTTTCAGCCCATGAGGCATTTAATAATACCCCTTATTTCCGTCGGTACTAATGGGTAGAAAATAGAATAGTTTTGATCATTATTTGGAATTGCATAGATAACATCCTCTTTTACTTGGGTTTATTTATTTATATTTTTTATACCCACAAAGTTTGTTACTACAACTCATTGATTTTGACTAAAGATAATGTGATCATAAGTGCACTCAATCCAACAGAACATTCATTTAAACGTGTTCTTAATGAATAAGTCAAATTTAATACTACATTTACATAATCCCATCTCATTAATTAAGGCGTTATGCTAAATGAATACAGCACATTATTTAGCCCTTGTGTGCATGATAATTCTTTGAATAAAATGACAGCTAGGATGTCTATCACTACAATATCATGACTATGACAGTAATTCTGATGCTAATAATTTACACAAGAATATCAAACTTTTAAGATTACTACTGAAGCCGTTGCAGATCCAAGTATCTACTTTAACACACTTGGTCATAAAGTTAGTGATCATATCATGGAAATAAAGTGGGAAGTGCTCGGGAAATGCTACGCGTGTTAATTTATTAGGCTTTGCATAAATAACGAGGACTAAAATAATAGAAAGACTTTTGAGTAGACCGCAAAGACTTAGAACTTTCCTCATGTCGACCACTAGTACTCGATGGCTAGCTTCTGTATAGAACTCATGATCTCCACTGTTCTTCTCATTGTACAGGCCCGCACATTAGCAATATTACCGTCAACAATCTTAGCTAGTAAGTTTTCACAAATTTTTTAATTCAATTCATTTCGGCTCATCTGAATATTATAATTTTTCAAATCTCCACACAAAATAAAATAAATAATTTAACTTTTTTTAATCTCAAAATAAAAATAATATTAAAAAAATATATTCTAACAATATTTTATTTAATTTTTAATTTTCATATCAATTCATCTCATCTTTAAAAACAAACGAAGTTACACTTTTAGGTGCGATTTAGATTGTAAGGTGAGATGAGATGTTAGTGCATATAATGTGTAAGTTAATATAACCTAATGAAGTCATTATATAGGAGACCAAGGTAATACAATGTGGGACTCTTGTATTGTAGTTGCACACCGGCCCCTGCCCCCACTGGGCTTTCTCCCTGTGAAGCGGAGCCCCGGCCCCCAATGTGCGGGCAAGGTTGCCCACCCCCACCATGTAAGGTTGGGATAGCGAGATGCAGGGCCCTGCTGGCCACCCTTAACTCTTATTGTTGACTTACAAATTCTTACCATTTAATCAAAATACTTTTCTCTTAGTCGACAAGAAAGCAAATCAATATGCTCAATAGGCATATTATTGAAGCTGACATGGCACCAGTATTTTAAAACTTTCTTAATTAAAGTATTGATGTGGCATACTAATGCCACACCTCACGCAATTAAAAACAAACATGGAATTAGTATACTACATGTCGATCCTCTTGCTAGGTTTCTAACTAGAGATTTGTAAAAATACCTAATAGCTAGCGATATGATTTTCAAATATTGATATCGTAAAATTGAAAAACTATGGTCTAAAATTTTGGAACTGTGTTCCCAAACTTTGAAAAAGTAAAAGCCAACTAGTTATTGATTTCATTGGAAAATGCTATAGAACTTGGCAATGGGTCTCGATTGTATTTTTTTTTATTTAATGATTAAAAAGTAGTTTTTAATAATAATGTTGTAATTTTTTTTTCAAAAATGCAAGAAAAAAAAACATAAAATAAAAAATTACACATCTTGGTATTCAAAATCGAGACCCAATATCCATAGATGCAGCAGTACCCTTTTTATATTTGGTTATGGATTTGTAAAAATCCACAAAGGCTTTTTTTCTCTGTTTTTGTGGAATGAACTTTTTGTCCTCGTATATTCACCGAAAGTTATTAATGTATTATAATAAAAAGGAAATGATAATTATAATCATGAATATGTAAGTGCTATTCAATTACTTAAAAAAATACAAGATTTACATAAAAAGAAATTAATTTTTTATGGACTCCATTTTTTTTCAAAACAACTGCACGGTACTTGCACACTTTACGACAATATATAGCATTACTCTTATATAAATCCCCTATTCTATTTAAATTTTGAGACATATAACGACGAATGTTTGACATGTTGGTTGCCATTCCAAAGTGCTCTGACAAGGAAAATCCTAAAAACATACTATTAAACGGTTGGAAAATAGTAGGAAAGCGGAAACATATTAGGGATACCGGCATCGTATGGGCTAGATTGCAGCGGATCGAGTTTCTTCAAGCTTGTCTGTAGCGGCAGGTGGGGACCACACGCCGATGAATGTGAGGTGGGGTGGGTCAAATCTGGAGGTTGCGAATATACCTGTATAGCACATGTAGCCAGCAAACACACTTTGTCGCAGTGGCATGGAACAAGACCCTCGTGCTCCTCACATGCCAATATTTTCGCTACTGTTTCACTTTTTTCCCGGTTGATCGGCAGCTGTAGGGTTGCTTGGTGGGGGCATGTGCATGTCGTCAGTAGTTTGAGTGCAATAGATCTAACCAAAATGTAGTTGGTAGAAAGAGGGAAAAAAACACTACCTGAGAAATTTATACACAAACAGCTATTAGAAAAGGAACGGAGCTGAAAATGGGAGCTAAGACTCCTTCCTCTTTTTAGAAAGAGAAATTCTTCGTTCTCTCCAGAAAGAATATTAATATATTTAATCCAATGAATATATCCTGACATAATTTATGCTCGCATTGGGCAATATTCTAGGATTTCAATTGGTCAAAGAGGAAAAAGAAGTTTTTCCTTGAGATCCTAATCCTAACACAATTATAACTTAAGTAAGGTTTTCATAATGAGTTGAGATGAAAATTGAATAAAATATTGTTAGAAAATAATTTTTTAATATTATTATTATTTTAAAATTTGAAAAAGTTTAATTTTTTATTATATTTTGTTTGGAAATTTGAAAAATATTTAATAATTAGATTAAATGAGTTGGAGGCCTTTCAATTGGCTAAGAATAAGTTCTGCTTGGCCACTGAGAATTCTCAGATGAGAATTTTGAGTTTTAAGATAAAATATTAAAATATTATATTTTAATATTATTATTATTTTGGGATTTGAAAAAGTTAGGAAAAAGTTAAATAGTTTATTATATTTTATATGGGGATTTGGGAAAGTTTTAATAAGTCTCGTACTTTTTCAAATTTGGATAAAAACAAGTTTAAAAAGATTTCTCAATATATCTAAACTTAGGTCTCCTACTTTAGTTTTTTCTAAAATGACGGAATTTCCAAAATAGCTCGTACTCATTAAGCAGGTGACAAGTGAATTTTTGTTAAAATTTTAACTTAAAAAATTGTAATGTAGCCTTTCTTAAAAAAAAAAAAAATGTAATTTCTCAAGTACTTTAAAGATACGTAATAATACTTTAAATATACAAGAGACTTAATTTATAAAAAAAGACAAAAACAATCTATTCATCATTCATTATCTTATTATCCTTTCATCATTTCATAATATGACATTAAATGATAAGTTCACAAGTAAAATATAATAAATAGTCTCTATTCATTTAATGCCACATAATAAAAATGAAAAGATACTGAGAATAAAGATGATGAGTAATATTACTCTAAAAAAATACTGTATTATTTAAAACATAGGTTTAAAAAGTGGCGGGAGGGAAGTTTTCGCTACCAAAAGACGGACCAAGCGTGAGCAAAAAAGAAAACAAGCTCACAAACAAAACTCTTAGAGTAATTTTGTACATGCCTTGAAAAATTCAAAATTGGATTAAGACTCAAAATTAATATTTTGTCATAAACCATCAAATTGCATTTTTCACATATACATGACCTAATTAAAAGTTTAAATTTTTAACTTTGAAAGATGATTGATTGTCATATCTTACATATGTATGATAAGTTTGAAATTTTTCAAAAGTGATTGATGCACTTTTTGATATATGCAAAAGGTAGATGATTTTGTTTGAAAATTTTGAAAAGTGAATGATGTTGTCTTTGATAATTGCAAAGAAGACAAACTTTTATTTGAAAATTTTGAAAAATGAGTGGTGCCCATTTTTTACATGTAAATCTTTTTAAGTTTGAAAATGAAATCTCATATACCTATAAATATATCAATTGAAATCTTTAAATTCACAACAAGAGCATACACACATCAATTGCAAGCTTTACAACATTTATTTAAAACTTTCAATTTCTTATCTCTAGACATTGAGCCTTAACTTTTATTCATTTTGATAGATATATATATATATATAGTTTGTGCTATATTGTTCTTATTTCATTTATTGAAAAGTGTTCTAAGATAACTTAACCATTATCAACTCTTGTATCAGTAAAAATATGTATAAATTGAGAAGGTTTGATGAAACCACCACACTTGTAAAGTATAGAGTATTTTCCATTTATATTTAATTACAAATTGTATGAAATAAAAATAATTACATATCAATTAGAGGACAAATAAATGGAAAGTATATACAAAAAAATCTCCCAGAATTAAGGGTAAGTTATGTCACATATGGCAAACCTTAGATTAAGGCAAAGTATCCTCAACATAAACCTTGTGCATATAAAAGACATTTTACATAGAGAATAGTTAAATCACCACGTATAAGGTGGTTGTAAGTGTAGAGAGTGTTCTACACGGATTCTTTGTAGCGTTATTGCTCAAATGTGTAATAGGTTTTTATCTCCACTTGAAGAATGTTAAATTGTAAATTTGAAAATTCTCAAGAGGTAGTTTAAGGCGAGAGAGTAAGTAGTGGGGCTGAACCTCGTTAAAATACTGAGTTTGCTTCTCTCCCACTATTCAAACCATTCTATAGGCAAGTCCACAATATCAGTAAGAAAAGTTCAAATCATGATTGGAAAATAAAGTAGCTACTAATTTGCAATCAATATCAAATGAATTTCTTCGATCATCCTCTAGAAAATGGAGCTGAGTCAGTCAACAATTTTATCAAATTAATTTATATTTTTG
Organism: Carya cathayensis; assembly: GCA_011037825.1. Classification (NCBI taxonomy): domain Eukaryota; kingdom Viridiplantae; phylum Streptophyta; class Magnoliopsida; order Fagales; family Juglandaceae; genus Carya; species Carya cathayensis. Next base: position 672,370 of record QGSO01000207.1, read on the forward strand.
ACATCATCCTATTAAGTACAAAACTAGAGAAGTTGCGCAAAATTTTTGTATACATTCATAGGCACTATGTATGTACATGTTAATGAATTGCAGAAAAATTGACATAACCTTCTTGTGTCATTTAGAGAAGTATTTCTTTTACGCAACTCATTTTGATCTTTGTCTGGACCTTGATTAGGAAATTAAGGAGAACATGAATGAGCGACTTGTGATTAGACTTGGATAAATATAGACGTTGAAGGTATTCACACTCAGTTTTTACGTTGAAAATCTAATTTAATAGTATTAGTTGTTCAATTGATATGGCATGATTATCCCTATCCCCTTGAAGATGGAATGGCGATCCTGACAAGATCAATTGGTCTTTTTTAATTTTTTTTAATTATTTTTTATATCTTTAAATATTTTTAAAAAAATTTCCAATATTATTAAAAATTATTTTCTTAATTATTAATTAAAAATAATTTTTTTAAAAAAAATTCGGGAAATCCATCCTCATAATATAGATCCTCGATCGGTAGGATTAGCTTTCTCATATTCTTTACAGATAAGAATATCTTCATTATTAGTATTTTAGTCAAAAAGTTCTAAAGTGGGTGGAACCCACCCTGGAAATATGCTGTCTACACTGACCAAGAGAACAGACTCTCCTCCTAATTTGGACGAATGACTTCATTATTCATAAGAAGGTTAATCGAATATTCTAACGCAATTATGACCTAAGCCTAATTTCAATACATGAACTCTTGTAATTGAGCCCTAAATCTAACTAAACATTGTCTATTCTTTCCTATTGATATTGCTTTTCCACAAAATTACAACTCTTATAATATAGCATAAAACAAAATTATACCAAAAACCAAAAATTGGAACAAATATATATTTTATGGTACTCTTGAAATAAGTAGTACTAGTTTAATAGAATATTGTTACATAATCTCAGAGCATGCATAACGTGGTCTTATCATCTTATAATAAAGAGTAACGTTAGATATAATTATAGAGTATGTAATTGTCGAGTAATTTTTTTTAGAAAAAAAATAAGACCTATTTTTAAATAATTAATTTTTTTTATATAGATTCCATATTTCTTTAATTTAAAATAATTGTTATGTAGAATTTTTCATGTACTCCAAAGATATGTGATAATATTTTAAGGAAAATGATAGTATGACTATTAAATATGTCTGCCGAATGTGTACACTCATTTATTATAATTTTATTTTATTTTTTTATTTTTCTTAATGGTTAAAAAAATGACTATTAGTGAATTTATATATTTTTTTATTTTTTTCTTAATAGTTAAGAACGTTTAAAAAATGATTAAAAGTAAATAAAAAAAGTTTTGTGTACTAATATGTAAATTTGTGAGTACATTTAATAGTTTCCTAGCATTGTCCATATTTTAAATAGGCAAGAGACTTAATTTAAAAAGATCTGTATTATTTAAAGAGAAATTATATTTGCAACCGTGGTTGTGTAAGCGGCGTGCAGTCGTTTTGAAAAAAGTGAATTAATATGGGACCCACGTGAAAAAAAAACTATTTTTATAACTTTTTTTTATTTATCTCGTACAACCGTTTACATCCCACTTGCATGTGCCGACTGCATCTAGCACTTCTGTTATTTAAAACGCAAGTTTTTTTTTTACTTCTTCCTCTGAAAAATGTAGCCAAGTCAGTCAACACGATATTTTAATGAATTGTGGGAAGTTGAGTAGAACCTTCGTATGCATTCATAGCCCAAAGTACGCATTTTAATGAAATGCAGGAAGAGTTATAGAACCTTCTCGTATCATTCAAAGAAATTATATTTCATTTTAATCTTCCTCTGCATGATTATTTGTGTTTTAGTCAAAAAGTTCCATTGTGGGTGGAAGCCCACCTGGAAATTACGTACATACGCAGTTGTAATCAATGCATTCCATAACAGAAAGTTGATGCTGCATCTTCTTGGAACTTTCCTGCTCAGGTCGACCACTAGTACTAGTACACCATGCTAGCTTCTATATATACACACAGATCACCTCAGGACATCTTCATTGTTCTTCTCATTGTCTAAGCCCGCAAATTACCAATATTCCCACCTTCCACAATTAAGCTTAAATCTCTCGCATTGCATTCATGGCCACTCTAAGACCCTCTTCATCTACTAATTCCGAGAATACTAAGAAAAGAAAAAGAGAATTCATCTTGTTCGGAAGAAGATGAAATAATCATAACCTCTTCCTTACCTTCTTCCTCGACGCCTCGATGGAAACATGATGTTTTCCTTAGTTTCTGTGGCAAAGACACTCGCAGGAGTTTTACGGATCATCTCTATTTTGATTTAAAATGGAAAGGTATTCTCGTCTTTAGGGATGACGAATCACTGGAGCGAGGAAAATGCATTTCTCCAGAGCTTCTGCACGCAATTCAAGAATCCCGATACGCCATCGTCATTTTTTCAGCAAATTGTGTTTCTTCCAAATGGTGCCTCAGGGAACTTGCCGAGATCGTTGAATGGGAGGAAAAGAAGAATCTCACAATTATTCCTATTTTCTACCATGTGGATCCTTCATATGTCAGAAATCAAAGAGGGACTTTTGCAGAAGCTTTCGCCGCACATGAAAAAGATCCCAAGGTAGACATCAAAGAGATTGATACATGGAGAAATGCTTGCAGAAACATTTAGTCCTCTTTTCTACTTCTAAACAATTAAGATAACTTGGAAACTTTGAGAAAATAGTAATATAGTCAACACTAGCTAGTACTGTTGCGGTTATTGTTATTGTACGTTAGTGTTGTTATTAACGCTATCTATCTAGCTACTCATGACATTTATAATTTTTCTACAAAACAATGCTAAATATTCTGATTAGCTGAATATTCTAATTATAAGTTAAAAGAGTTTTTTTTTCTTCGTGCCTATTCAGCTTTCGTCTATATTAATTGTTTTATCAAATTACAGGTACGAGACAACAATTATACAAGAAATCAGTAGAATAATATTCTACAATTATACAATGCTAAATATTCGAATTCATTATGATGGCCAGAAACTTGTTGGAATAAACTCCCGTGTAGAGGAAATGGTCAACTTATTGGATATGGAATCGAATGATGTTCGCTTCTTAGGAATTCATGGGATGGGTGGCGTTTGGTAAAACAACGCTGGCCGAAATAATTTATTATAGATTTTCTTGTCGATTCGAAGGAAGCAGCTTTATTTCTTGTATTAGAGAAAGATCTACTACTGCTCTTGATCTAGCTTCTTTACAAAAGCAACTGCTTTCTAAGATCATGCAACAAGAAATACATATATGGGATCATCGCGACGGAATCATGTTGATGAGAAACAGATTGCGGAATAAAAAGGTTCTTATCATCCTTGATGATGTGGATTGTGAAAAGCTACTGTCGGCATTAGCAGGGGATCGGAAATGGTCTGGTCCAGGGAGTAGGGTGATTATAACTTCCAGAGATAGTCATCCGTTGATAACACATGAAGTGAATGAAATCTATAAGGTTGAGCTACTTCAAACCGACGATGCTTTGCAGCTATTTAGTTTGTCAGCCCTCGACAAAACCAATCCTCCAGAGAATTACAAGGATCTATCTATGAATTTTGTGCATTATGCTGGAGGCCTTCCTTTAGCTCTTAAAGTTTTGGGTCACTTCTTATTTGGGAGAACGATAGATGCATGGAAAAGTGCTAGCGATCAACTAGAAGCAAATTCTAAAAAAGAAAATTTTGATATTCTTAAAATAAGTTTTGATGGGTTGGAGGAATCGCAGCAAAAATTGTTTTTGGATGTGGCATGTTTTTGTCACCCAATGTCACTGTCAAGCGTCAACGTTGACTATTTTAGGGAAATATATCTAGCCATCGACTTTGAGCTTCTCGCCGAAAAGTCTCTTTTAAGTGACTTACATTCAAGGTACTGGATCATGCATGATTTGCTAAAAAAAATGGGAGAGGAAATAGTTCGCCGCGAAGATCTTGAAGAATCTGGACGACGTAGTAGACTGTGTTGTAAGGAGGATGTCTTTCACGTGCTGGAGAAAGATATTGTAAGTTGATCAGTGTAGAGATTAATATAAAAAGGTATATTTTTATCCTAATTCTTGCTAATCCGCTCTTCTTGGTTACTAGGGAACTGATGCAATTGAAGGCATATACCTCAATTTTGATCATCCTAATGAAGCGAAACAAAGAGTCATTCATATTAACGCCAGAGCATTATCAAAGATGATAAAATTGAGAGTTTTTTCTATCGGTGGTTTTGGATCATGTATAAACTGGCGTGGAAATCCTTTAAAATACATGCCAACCGATAAGTTGCAAATCCTATCCTGGAAGAATTGTCCTTTGAAATCCTGGCCGAGCAGTTTCCAACCCAAAAATCTTGTTGTACTAAGCATGCCTGACAACAACTTCAAACGACTACGGAAGCGATTGATGGTAAGTTTCTCGCTCTTATAAATACGTATTCTTCATAGTAATCTCCCTTCTTGTCTTTTCTAAATAAGTTAATTAATATATTCATATTTTCAGTGGTAGAGCCAAGAATTTACTCTAGGGGCAAATAAAACGAGAACAATATACATAAAATATTTTTTGTTCTAATTTTATACAATGTTTTTAACGATATATAATAATCTGATAGGAAGATTTAAAATAAAAATAAAATACGTTTAAAACAACTTATGTATTAAAAAAGTATTTGATATGTAAAAAACAATATATCATTGAAATAATATAAAAACATTCACACAAATATATTAAACAAAAGAAATAAAGAGTGTCTAAAATTGTAACTTGTGTTCTTTTAAACAAACAAAATTATTAAGTATTGAATCTAATCAAAATTCTTAATTATTTCTCTTTCAATATAGACAATTGAAAGAGTTTAGAAATAATACAGGTTATAGTTAGAATTGTTTTTTAATTTTAACTCGTATTCATCCATCCATCGAAACTCTCAAACAACTACAAGAATAAATAATGCCTAACACTGGAATCAAAAAACTATGGAAGGGGACCTTGGGGGTAAGTTTTTAACTCGTATAAATAAATAGGTATTGATCTTCTTAATAATCCATCTTCATATAGTTTTCAAATAAGTTAATATATTCATATTTTGATCATATTTATAACTACTTGTTTGTTTATAATAGGTTTTAGACAATTTAAAGGAATTAGATCTGCGTTATTGTGAGAACTTGATTGAAACACCAGAGTTGAGTGGAACTCCAAATCTTGAGAAAATAAGGCTAGATGGATGTAGAAGCTTATGTGAGGTCCACCCATCCATCAAAACTCTCAAACAACTACAAGAATTAATAATGGCTCACACCGGAATCAAAAAACTATGGAAGGGGACGGTGGTAAGTTTTTCACTCGTATAAATAACTACGTATTGATCTTCTTAATAATCCACCATCATATAGTTTTCAAATAAGTTAATATATTCATATTTTGATCTTATTTATAACTACTTGTTTGTTTATAACAGGTTTTAGACAATTTGAAGAAATTAGATCTGAGTTATTGTGAGAACTTGATTGAAACACCAGATTTGAGTGGACCTCCAAATCTTGAGAAAATAAAGCTGGAGATTTGTAAAAGCTTGTGTGAGGTCCACCCATCCATCGGAATTCTCAAACAACTACAAGATTTACTAATGCCTAACACCGGAATTAAAAAACGATGGAAGGGGACGTTGGTGGTAAGTTATTCACTCGTAAAAATAAATACATATTGATGTTCTTAACAATCCACCTTCATATAGTTTTCAAATAAGTTAATATATTCATATTTTGATCTTATTTATAACTACTTGTTTGTTTATAACAGGTTTTAGACAATTTGAAGGAATTAGATCTGAGTTATTGTGAGAATTTGATTTAAACACCAGATTTGTGTGGAACTCCAAATCTTGAGAAAATAAGGCTAGATGGATGTAGAAGCTTGTGTGAGGTCCACCCATCCATCAAAACTCTCAAACAACTACAAGAATTAATAATGGCTCACACCGGAATCAGAAAACTATGGACGGGGACGGTGGTAAGTTTTTCACTCGTATAAATAAATACGTATTGATCTTCTTAATAATCCACCTTCATATAGTTTTCAAATAAGTTAATATATTCATATTTTGATCATATTTATAACTACTTATTTGTTTATAACAGGTTTTAGACAATTTGAAGGAATTAGATCTGCGTTATTGTGAGAACTTGATTGAAACACCAGAGTTGAGTGGAACTCCAAATCTTGAGAAAATAAGGCTAGATGGATGTAGAAGCTTGTGTGAGGTCCACCCATCCATCAAAACTCTCAAACAACTACAAGAATTAATAATGGCTCACACCGGAATCAAAAAACTATGGAAGGGGACGGTGGTAAGTTTTTCACTCGTATAAATAAATACGTATTGATTTTCTTGATGATCCACCTTCATTTAGTTTTCAAATAAGCTAATATATTCATATTTTGATCTAATTTATAACTACTTGTTTGTTTTTAACAGGTTTTTGACAATTTGAAGGAATTAGATCTGAGTTATTCTGAGAATTTGATTGAAACACCAGATTTGCGTGGAACTCCAAATCTTGTGAAAATAAGGCTAGATGGATGTAGAAGCTTGTGTGAGGTCCACCCATCCATTGGAACTCTCAAACAACTACAAGAATTAATAATGGCTCACACCGGAATAAAACAACTATGGAAGGGGACGGTGGTAAGTTTTTCACTCGTATAAATAAATACGTATTGATTTTCTTAATGATCCACCTTCATATAGTTTTCAAATAAGCTAATATATTCATATTTTGATCTAATTTATAACTACTTGTTTGTTTTTAACAGGTTTTTGACAATTTGAAGGAATTAGATCTGAGTTATTCTGAGAATTTGATTGAAACACCAGATTTGCGTGGAACTCCAAATCTTGTGAAAATAAGGCTAGATGGATGTAGAAGCTTGTGTGAGGTCCACCCATCCATTGGAACTCTCAAACAACTACAAGAATTAATAATGGCTCACACCGGAATAAAACAACTATGGAAGGGGACGGTGGTAAGTTTTTCACTCGTATAAATAAATACGTATTGATTTTCTTAATGATCCACCTTCATATAGTTTTCAAATAAGTTAATATATTCATATTTTGATCTAATTTATAACTACTTGTTTGTTTTTAACAGGTTTTTGACAATTTGAAGGAATTAGATCTGAGTTATTCTGAGAATTTGATTGAAACACCAGATTTGCGTGGAACTCCAAATCTTGTGAAAATAAGGCTAGATGGATGTGGAAGCTTGTGTGAGGTCCACCCATCCATTGGAACTCTCAAACAACTACAAGAATTAATAATGGCTCACACCGGAATAAAACAACTATGGAAGGGGACGGTGGTAAGTTTTTCACTCGTATAAATAAATACGTATTGATTTTCTTGATGATCCACCTTCATTTAGTTTTCAAATAAGCTAATATATTCATATTTTGATCTAATTTATAACTACTTGTTTGTTTTTAACAGGTTTTTGACAATTTGAAGGAATTAGATCTGAGTTATTCTGAGAATTTGATTGAAACACCAGATTTGCGTGGAACTCCAAATCTTGTGAAAATAAGGCTAGATGGATGTAGAAGCTTGTGTGAGGTCCACCCATCCATTGGAACTCTCAAACAACTACAAGAATTAATAATGGCTCACACCGGAATAAAACAACTATGGAAGGGGACGGTGGTAAGTTTTTCACTCGTATAAATAAATACGTATTGATTTTCTTAATGATCCACCTTCATTTAGTTTTCAAATAAGTTAATATATTCATATTTTGATCTAATTTATAACTACTTGTTTGTTTTTAACAGGTTTTTGACAATTTGAAGGAATTAGATCTGAGTTATTCTGAGAATTTAATTGAAACACCAGATTTGCGTGGAACTCCAAATCTTGTGAAAATAAGGCTAGATGGATGTAGAAGCTTGTGTGAGGTCCACCCATCCATTGGAACTCTCAAACAACTACAAGAATTAATAATGGCTCACACCGGAATAAAACAACTATGGAAGGGGACGGTGGTAAGTTTTTCACTCGTATAAATAAATACGTATTGATTTTCTTAATGATCCACCTTCATATAGTTTTCAAATAAGTTAATATATTCATATTGTGATCTAATTTATAACTACTTGTTTGTTTTTAACAGATTTTTGACAATTTGAAGGAATTACATCTGAGTTATAGTAAGAACTTCATTGAAACAACAGATTTGAGAGGAACTCCAAATCTTGAGAAAATAAGGCTAGATGGATGTAGAAGCTTATGTGTGGTCCACCCATCCATCGGAACTCTCAAACAACTACAAGAATTAATAATGGCTCACACCGGAATCAAAAAACTATGGAAGGGAACGGTGGTAAGTTTTTCACTCGTATAAATAAATACGTATTGATCTTCTTAATAATCCACCTTCATATAGTTTTCAATTAAGTTAATATATTCATATTTTGATCAAATTTATAACTACTTGTTTGTTTATAACAGGTTTTTGACAATTTGAAGGAATTACATCAGAGTTATAGTAAGAACTTCATTGAAACAACAGATTTGAGAGGAACTCCAAATCTTGAGAAAATAAGGCTAGATGGATGTAGAAGCTTGTGTGAGGTCCACACATCCATCGGAACTCTCAAACAACTACAAGAATTAATAATGGCTCACACCGGAATAAAACAACTATGGAAGGGGACGGTGGTAAGTTTTTCATTCGTATAAATAAATACGTGTTGATCTTGTTAATGATCCACCTTCATTTAGTTTTCAAATAAGTTAATATATTCATATTTTGATCTTATTTATAACTACTTGTTTGTTTATAATAGGTTTTAGACAATATGAAGGAATTAGATCTGAGTTACTGTGAGAATTTGATTGAAACACCAGATTTCCGTGGAACACCAAATCTTGTGAAAATAAGGCTAGATGGATGTAGAAGCTTGTGTGAGGTCCACCCATCCATCGGAACTCTCAAACAACTACAAGAATTAATAATGGCTCACACCGGAATAAAACAACTATGGAAGGGGACGGTGGTAAGTTTTTCATTCGTATAAATAAATACGTGTTGATCTTGTTAATGATCCACCTTCATTTAGTTTTCAAATAAGTTAATATATTCATATTTTGATCTTATTTATAACTACTTGTTTGTTTATAATAGGTTTTAGACAATATGAAGGAATTAGATCTGAGTTACTGTGAGAATTTGATTGAAACACCAGATTTCCGTGGAACACCAAATCTTGTGAAAATAAGGCTAGATGGATGTAGAAGCTTGTGTGAGGTCCACCCATCCATCGGAACTCTCAAACAACTACAAGAATTAATAATGGCCCACACCGGAATCAAAAAACTATGGAAGGGGACGGTGGTAAGTTTTTCTCTCGTATAAATAACTACGTACTGATCTTCTTAATAATCCACCTTCATATAGTTTTCAAATAAGTTAATATATTCATATTTTGATCTTATTTATAACTACTTGTTTGTTTATAACAGGTTTTAGACAATTTGATGAAATTAGATCTTAGTTATTGTGAGAACTTGATTGAAACACCAAATTTGAGTAGACCTCCAAATCTTGAGAAAATAAAGCTGGAGATTTGTAGAAGCTTGTGTGAGGTCCACTCATCCAACGGAACTCTCAAACAACTACAAGATTTATTAATGCCTAACACCGGAATTAAAAAACTATGGAAGGGGATGTTGGTGGTAAGTTATTCAATCGTAAAAATAAATACGTATTGATATTCTTAAAAATCCACCTTCATATAGTTTTCAAATAAGTTAATATATTCATATTTTGATCTTATTTATAACTACTTGTTTGTTTATAACAGGTTTTAGAAAATTTGAAGGAATTAGATCTGAGTTATTCTGAGAATTTGATTGAAACACCAGATTTGCGTGGAACTCCAAATCTGAGTTATAGTAAGAACTTCATTGAAACAACAGATTTGAGAGGAACTCCAAATCTTGAGAAAATAAGGCTAGATGGATGTAGAAGCTTGTGTGTGGTCCACCCATCCATCGGAACTCTCAAACAACTACAAGAATTAATAATGGCTCACACCGGAATCAAAAAACTATGGAAGGGAACGGTGGTAAGTTTTTCACTCGTATAAATAAATACGTATTGATCTTCTTAATAATCCACCTTCATATAGTTTTCAATTAAGTTAATATATTCATATTTTGATCAAATTTATAACTACTTGTTTGTTTATAACAGGTTTTTGACAATTTGAAGGAATTACATCAGAGTTATAGTAAGAACTTCATTGAAACAACAGATTTGAGAGGAACTCCAAATCTTGAGAAAATAAGGCTAGATGGATGTAGAAGCTTGTGTGAGGTCCACCCATCCATCGGAACTCTCAAACAACTACAAGAATTAATAATGGCTCACACCGGAATCAAAAAACTATGGAAGGGGACGGTGGTAAGTTTTTCACTCGTATAAATAAATACGTATTGATCTTCTTAATAATCCACCTTCATATAGTTTTCAAATAAGTTAATATGTTCATATTTTGATCTTATTTATAACTACTTGTTTGTTTATAACATGTTTTAGACAATTTGAAGAAATTAGATCTGAGTTATTGTGCGAATTTGATTGAAACACCAGCGTGGAACTCCAAATCTTGTGAAAATAAGGCTAGATGGATGTAGAAGCTTCTGTGTGGTCCACCCATCCATCGGAACTCTCAAACAACTACAAGAATTAATAATGGCTCACACCGGAATAAAACAACTATGGAAGGGGACGGTGGTAAGTTTTTCATTCGTATAAATAAATACTTGTTGATCTTCTTAATGATCCACCTTCATTTAGTTTTCAAATAAGTTAATATATTCATATTTTGATCTTATTTATAACTACTTGTTTGTTTATAATAGGTTTTAGACAATATGAAGGAATTGGATCTGAGTTATAGTAAGAACTTCATTGAAACAACAGATTTGAGAGGAACTCCAAAGCTTGAGAAAATAAGGCTAGATGGATGTAGAAGCTTGTGTGAGGTCCACCCATCCATCGGAACTCTCAAACAACTACAAGAATTAATAATGGCTCACACCGGAATAAAACAACTATGGAAGGGGACAGTGGTAAGTTTTTCATTCGTATAAATAAATACGTGTTGATCTTCTTAATGATCCACCTTCATTTTGTTTTCAAATAAGTTAATATATTCATATTTTGATCTTATTTATAACTACTTGTTTGTTTATAATAGGTTTTAGACAATATGAAGGAATTAGATCTGTGTTATTGTGAGAATTTGATTGAAACACCAGATTTCCGTGGAACACCAAATCTTGTGAAAATAAGGCTAGATGGATGTAGAAGCTTGTGTGAGGTCCACCCATCCATCGGAACTCTCAAACAACTACAAGAATTAATAATGGCTCACACCGGAATAAAACAACTATGGAAGGGGAAGGTGGTAAGTTTTTCACTCGTATAAATAAATACGTATTGATTTTCTTGATGATCCACCTTCATATAGTTTTCAAATAAGTTAATATATTCATATTTTGATCTAATTTATAACTACTTGTTTGTTTTTAACAGGTTTTTGACAATTTGAAGGAATTACATATGAGTTATAGTAACAACTTCATTGAAACAACAGATTTGAGAGGAACTCCAAATCTTGAGAAAATAAGGCTAGATGGATGTAGAAGCTTGTGTGTGGTCCACCCATCCATCGGAACTCTCAAACAACTACAAGAATTAATAATGGCTCACACCGGAATCAAAAAACTATGGAAGGGGACGGTGGTAAGTTTTTCACTCGTATAAATAAATACGTATTGATCTTCTTAATAAGCCACCTTCATATAGTTTTCAAATAAGGTAATATATTCATATTTTGATCTTATTTATAACTACTTGTTTGTTTATAACAGGTTTTAGACGATTTGAAGAAATTAGAACTGAGTTATTGTGAGAACTTGATTGAAACACCAGATTTGAGTGGACCTCCAAATCTTGAGAAAATAAAGCTGGAGATTTGTAGAAGCTTGTGTGAGGTCCACCCATCCATCGGAACTCTCAAACAACTACAAGATTTACTAATGCCTAACACCCGAATTAAAAAACTATGGAAGGGGACGTTGGTGGTAGGTTATTCACTCGAAAAAATAAATACGTATTGATGTTCTTAATAATCCACCTTCATATAGTTTTCAAATAAGTTAATATATTCATATTTTTATCTTATTTGTAACTACTTGTTTGTTTATAACAGGTTTTAGACAATTTGAAGTAATTAGATCTGAATTAGTGTGAGAATTTGATTGAAACACCAGATTTGCGTGGAACTCCAAATCTTGTGAAAATTTGGCTAGATGGATGTAGAAGCTTGTGTGAGGTCCACCCATCCACCGGAACCCTCAAACAACTACAAGAATTAATAATGGCTCACACCGGGATCAAAAAACTATGGAAGGGGACGGTGGTAAGTTTTTCACCCGTATAAATAAATACGTATTGATCTTCTTAATAATCCTTCTTCATATAGTTTTCAAATAAGTTAATATATTCATATTTTGATCTTATTGATAACTACTTGTTTGTTTATAACACGTTTTAGACAATTTGACGGAATTAGATCTGAGTTATTGTGAGAACTTGATTGAAACACCAGATTTGCGTGGAGCTTCAAATCTTGAGAAAATAAAGCTGAGGAGTTGTAGAAGCTTGTGTGAGGTCCACCCATCCATCGGAACTCTCAAACAACTACAAGAATTAACAATGCCTAACACCGGAATTAAAAAACTATGGAAGGGGACATTGGTGGTAAGTTTTTCACTCGTATAAATAAATACGTATTGATCTTCTTAATAATCCACTGTCATTTAGTTTTTGAATAAGTTAATATATTCATATTTTGATCTAATTTATAACTACTTGTTTGTTTATAACAGGTTTTAAACATTTTGAAGGAATTAGATCTGAGTTATTGTAAGAACTTTATTGAAACACCAGATTTGAGTGGAACTCCAAATCTTGAGAAAATTAGCCTGGATAGATATAGAAGCTTGTGTGAGGTCCACCCATCCATCGGAACTCTCAAACAACTACAAGAATTAATAATGGCTCACACCGGAATAAAAAAACTACGGAATGGAACGGTGTTAAGTTTTTCACTCGTATAAATTAATACGTATTGATCTTCTTAATAATCCACCTTCATATAGTTTTGAAATAAATTAATATATTAATATTTTGATCTTATTTATAACTACTCGTGTGTTTATAATAGGTTTTAAACAATATGAAAGAATTAGATCAGAGTTATTGTGAGACATGATTGAAATACCAGATTTGAGTGGAACTTCAAATCTTGAGAAAATAAGCCTGGATGGATGTAGAAGCTTGTGTGAGATCTACCCATCCTTGGAAACTCTCAAACAACTACAAGAATTAATAATGACCCACACCGAAATCAAAAAACTATGGAAGGGGATGGTGGAAAGTTTTTCACTCGTATAAATAAATACGTACTGATCTTCTTAATAATGCACCTTCATATAGTTTTCAAATAATTTCATATATTCATATTTTGATCTTATTTTAAACTACTTGTTTGTTTATAACAGGTTTTAGACAATTTGAAGGAATTAGATCTGAGTTATTGTGAGAACTTGATTGAAATACCAGATTTTAGTGGAACTCCAAATCTTGAGAAAATAAGCCTGGATAGATGCAGAGACTTGTCTGAGGTCCACGCATCCGCCGGAACTCTCAAACAACTACAAGAATTAATAATGGCTCACACCGGAATCAAAAAACTATAGAATGGGACGGTGGTAAGCTTTTCACTCGTATAAATAAATACGTATTGATCTTCTTAATAATCCACCTACATAGAGTTTTCAAATAAGTTAATATATTCATATTTTGATCTTATTTATAACTATTTGTTTGTTTATAACAGGTTTTAGACAATTTGAAGGAATTAGATCTGAGTTATTGTGAGAACTTGATTGAAACACCAGATTTGAGTGGAACTCCAAATCTTGAGAAAATAAGCCTGGATGGATGTAGAAGCTTGTGTGAGTTCCACCAATCCATCGGAACTCTGAAACAACTAAAAGAATTAATAATGGCTCACACCGGAATCAAAAAACTATGGAAGGGGACGGTTGTAAGTTTTTCACTAGTATAAATAAATACGTATTGATCTTCTTAATATTCCACCTTCATATAGTTTTCAAATAAGTTAATATATTCATATTTTGATCTTATTTATAAATACTTGTTTGTTTATAACAGGTTTTAGACAATTTGAAGGAATTAGATCTGAATTATTGTGAGAACTTGATTGAAACACCAGATTTGAATGGAGCTCCAAATCTTGAGAAAATAAAGCTGGGGAGTTGTAGAAGCTTGTGTGAGGTCCACCCATCCACCGGAGCTCTCATACAACTACAAGAATTAATAAATCCAAACACTCGAATTAAAAAACTATGGAAGGGGACGTTGGTGGTAAGTTTTTCACTCGTATAAATAAATACGTATTGATCTTCTTAATAATCCACCGTCATATAGTTTTCAAATATGTTAATATATTCATATTTTTATCTAATTTATAACTACTTGCTTGTTTATAACAGGTTTTAGACAATTCGAAGGAATTAGATCTGAGTTATTGTAAGAACTTGATTGAAACACCAGATTTGAGTGGAACTCCAAATCTTTAGAAAATAAGCCTGGATAGATGTAGAAGCTTGTGTGAGGTCCACCCATCCATCGGAACTCTCAAACAACTACAAGAAATAATAATGGCTCACGCCGGAATCAAAAAACTGTGGAATGGGACGGTGGTAAGTTTTTCACTCTTATAAATAAATACGTATTGATCTTCTTAATAATCCACCTACATAGAGTTTTCAAATAAGTTAATATATTCATATTTTGATCTTATTTATAACTACTTGTTTGTTTATAACATGTTTTAGACAATTTGAAGAAATTAGATCTGAGTTATTGTGAGAATTTGATTGAAACACCAGATTTGCGTGGAACTCCAAATCTTGTGAAAATAAGGCTAGATGGATGTAGAAGCTTCTGTGAGGTCCACCCATCCATCGGAACTCTCAAACAACTACAAGAATTAATAATGGCTCACACCGGAATCAAAAAACTATGGAAGGGAACGGTGGTAAGTTTTTCACTCGTATAAATAAATACGTATTGATCTTCTTAATAATCCACCTTCATATAGTTTTCAAATCAGTTAATATATTCATATTTTGATCTTATTTATAACTACTTGTTTGTTTAGAACAGTTTTTAGACAATTTGAAGAAATTAGATCTGATTTATTGTGAGAACTTGATTGAAACACCAGATTTGAGTGGAGCTCCAAATCTTGAGAAAATAAGGCTAGATGGATGTTGAAACTTTTGTGTGGTCCACCCATCCATCGGAAGTCTCAAACAACTACAAGATTTAATAATGCCTAACACCGGAATTAAAAAACTATGGAAGGGGATGTTGGCGGTAAGTTATTCACTCATAAAAATAAATACGTATTGATCTTCTTAATAATCCACCTTCACATAGTTTTCAAATAAGTAAATATATTCATATTTTGATCTTATTTATAGCTACTTGTTTGTTTATAACAGGGTTTAGACAATTTGAAGGAATTAAATCTGAGTTATTGTGAGAACTTGATTGAAACACCAGATTTGAGTGGAGCTCCAAATCTTGAGAAAATAGACTTTTCAAATTGTACAAGCTGTAAGATCCCTCGGAATTTCCTAAATATTCTGGGAGATATGACATCTCTAGAGAGCTTGAGTTTACCATAATTGGAAGTGTCAATTTTTCCGAGTGTTATTTATAGTTTTTCATCTCTTGAAAGACTCTGGTTGGATGGTTGGTCCAGGCTAGAGAAATTGCCAGACCTGAGTATGTTTGAATGTTTGAAGAAATTTACGGCATACGGAACGACTATATCACAAATGCCATCTATCAATCTAATCCCCAAGAGCCTCCATTCCATTGAGCTCAAAGGAGGAAAGAGGATGCCACGTGAATCAAGAGATTTGGTTATGTTCATTAATGACTGCTCTTTACCGAAACAAAGCTCATATCCCACCAATCATGATATCGGATCACCTGTAGAATATGAGATGGAAGAAAAGTTTTGGGTGAAAATTTATTTTGGCAATCCGGTGAGTCTCTCTATCCCTCTCTCTTTTCTAGAAAAGAATACACGTAAATATACGTAGGGTGGTGTTGAAATAAACAAAACAAGTCGACATCCACCAAAACAAAAATAGCTTAATTTGTGCAACAATTAACATCTCTTTTTGTGCAGTACTCACATGTGTTGATACAAAGGTGTTCGTTGGGATCTAGAATCCCAGAGTGGGTCCACAATAAAAGTAAGGGCTCCTCTCTTTTTTTTTGACATGTGTAAAGGCTCCTCTCTAAAGATGGAGTTGGATGGTAATACGATGCCAGTGATGGGGATTGCTATCTTTATTGTTTGTCNTAATACTTCCATAATACAATTGGCTTATCCAAAATGACGTCCGTGGAAAGTGTAAACGAAACTTGGTATAAAGGATCTTCTGAAGTATCGTCATCCAACCAAATTGGAAACGCCACCCTTTCATGTCCTGGAAATTAACCGGAGGAATTGAATGGAATTGACAAACAATAAAGATAGCAATCCCCATCACCGAGCATCGTATTACCATCCAACTCATCTTTAGAGAGGAGCCTTTACACATGTCAAAAAAAAGAGAGGAGCCATTACTTTTATTGTGGACCCACTCCGGGATTCTAGATCCCAACGAACACCTTTGTATCAACACATGTGAGTACTGCACAAAAAGAGATGTTAATTGCTGCACAAATTAAGCTATTTTTGAAATCTTGAGAAAATAGACTTTTCAAATTGTACAAGCTGTAAGGTCCCTAGGAATTTCCTGAATATTCTGGGAGATATGACATCTCTAGAGAGCTTGAGTTTACCATAATTGGAAGTCTCAATTTTTCCGAGTGTTATTTATAGTTTTTCATCTCTTGAAAGACTCTGGTTGGATGGTTGGTCAAGGCTAGAGAAATTGCCAGGCCTGAGTATGTTTGAATGTTTGAAGAAATTTACGGCATACGGAACTACTGTATCACAAATACCATCTATCAATCTAATCCCCAAGAGCCTCTGTTCCATTGAACTCAAAGGAGGAAAGAGGATGCCACGTGAATCAAGAGATTTGGTTATGTTCATTAATGAATGCTCTTTGCCGAAACAAAGCTCATATCCCACCAATCAAGATATCGGATCACCTGTAGAATATGAGATGGAAGAAAAGTTTTGGGTGAAAATTTATTTTGGCAATCCGGTGAGTCTCTCTATCCCTCTCTCTTTTCTAGAAAAGAATACACGTAAATATACGTAGGGTGGTGTTGAAATAAACAAAACAAGTCGACATCCACCAAACCAAAAATAGCTTAATTTGTGCAGCAATTAACATCTCTTTTTGTGCAGTACTCACATGTGTTGATACAAAGGTGTTCGTTGGGATCTAGAATCCCAGAGTGGGTCCACAATAAAAGTAAGGGCTCCTCTCTTTTTTTTTGACATGTGTAAAGGCTCCTCTCTAAAGATGGAGTTGGATGGTAATACGATGCCAGTGATGGGGATTGCTATCTTTATTGTTTGTCAATTCCATTCAATTCCTCCGGTTAATTTCCATGGACATGAAAGGGTGGGGTTTCCAATTTGGTTGGATGACGATACTTCAGAAGATCCTTTATACCAAGTTTCGTTTACACTTTCCACGGACGTCATTTTGGATAAGCCAATTGTATTATGGAAGTATTATCAGTTGGATAGCCGGAAATTGAAGAGTTTGGATAAACAGAAGATTTCCACTACAGCAAAATTTATGGATTTCTCCAATCAAACTCCATTTATGAAAGTAGAAGTGAAAGATTGGGGATTGCATTTAGTATGTCCGGATGATGTTGCTCTTGGTTTGGGATCAGATTTAGATTCCTTCGTCAATATTATTAATTTAGGCATGACGAGAAATGAATATTCGATTCATTAGGAGTACCCCTTTCAAGCTTAGTCCTTTAGAGTAATGGCTTGGCATTATTTATTTAGAGAATAGCAGATGATCACCATTTTGTACCTGAAATCTCTCAATTCCATTGACGATGTGGAAGTGATCATGAAATCTCATATTGGTTAAGGGAATGCAAACAATCACCCAACCAGCTTTTCTTCTTTGTCATGTTTCTGGTACGTTATGCTACCTCTTTGCTTCATCTCAAACTTGGATCTCTATAAAACATGCAGTATTTATTCATTTCTGCTTCTATCTATTTTTAATATGAAAAATATGGTTAAATGTTATGTGCATGGAAGTGATCATCAGGGAAACTTCAACTGCCAAAACGTGGGACAATACTTGACATGGAATTGCTGCATGATGCGAAATGAAGATTCGATTCAGCAGGAGTCCTTTATAAAAGTTGCCTATTTGAGTTTTGAGTATTGGCTTTGGTATTGTTTCTTTGGGAATAGAAGATGTTAACCATTTCGTTTACAAGTTAGGAGTCGAATTTCCAATTGGTTTGTTTCTACTTGCCTCATTTAAGCACCAGGAGTAATAAGTTAATTAGGGGAGCCAAAATATATTATTATATAAGAGATTGTTTTCTTTGAGAGATTGAGAATTCCTCATGTATATGAACTCTTTAATTTTCCTATTAATCAATTCCAATTATGCATATAGTTCTAAAAAATCTTATATCTGAATGAGTTTTAGACATATTTCCTCATTTGGATTGAGAGGTGATCTCACTTCATCTCAACTCATCTTATCTCATTATTACAACTTTCCTAAATTTCTACACAAAATATAATAAACAATTTAACTTATCAATATATATATATATCTAATAAAGTAAACAAACCTTTAGACATAACCACAAGGGAGCTCCCATTGTTGGCACTAGCAATAGAACTGATGTAGTAGTTCTTTTCCCATTGTTCCATGATCCATTCCTGTGGATTTGAAACATCAAATTTAATTGTTATTTCACAATAATATTCCTAAGATGAATAGAGACTATAATATGTGTGTGTGTATGGCACGAAAATTCACCTTGTGCAAGAAAAAAGGTGACAGCTAGTAAACTTGGCTTGTAAAACCAGTTCCAGCATCCATAATAAGTGCCCAGAGATTGGAACAAGATGTCACACAACTTATAAGCAGGCCATCTGCAATCCCTCTCTCCACATGTTGTGCCAACCTTGCATCAACTACATTATAATGGTACCTAAACATGGGAGGTGGTCATTTTTTTTAAGATAAGTAATAAATGAGCAGAGGTCGTAAAGCAACTAAATATGTGATCCCCTATGATTGTTCTTTGCAACAAAGCAAATACATAAAACTGGTATGTTAATTTTTTCTAACACCAAAGCCTTTTCCAGCCGAGAAATAATAATGAGTGTGACGCCCCCAAATTCCTACATATGGACACGGGAAAAATCGAGACGTCCGGATGATGACAACACGGGTCACCACCCTATCGACGAGTGCCGAGTGTGTGTAAAAGCAACAAATGTTCATGAAGAAACACGCAGCGGATAGCAAAGTCATATAACTAAGTACCAGAATTTTTCTTAGTTTAATACAAAGTTGTTCAAATCATACATAATAAAATATTACAAACTACAAATATAGTTTCAAAGCCAACTACAAAGCATAGACTCCAACTCAGTACTTCGGCAGAGCTGCATCCTCGGGCTCAGCCTCCTCCTCTTCCTCAAACTCTGCACCAAAATGTACGGTGTAACAGCCCGCTAAAATTATCAGTTTTGGATTATTTCCCGACAGCAATCACATCTCTCTTGTCTTTACCCTCATCTGGAATCACGCGTATAGTTTATCTTTTCCGTAAATCACGTATTTTGTTCTTCACCGACAGCTGTAAAATCATGAGTCTTCCAAGACCACGCCTAGCCTTTCTCAAGCCCAAACTACCACTTTATGTGGTGGACAGCCACCGTACGCCGCCACGTACGTTCCTCCGACGCATGTTCGTGACGAACAACGAGCGACGCACGGGTTATCCCGTCGATGGTATAACCTTCTATCTCTAGTTATTTTACGTTTAAAATAGTTGGTTGGTTTGTGGATTGTGTAGTTGTATTTGTGGAATTCGTTGCGTAGTTGTGAAGCGAAGTGTGGTTGTGAAGTGTTGCGTTTGATTGTGTATTTTGTGGACTGTGCTGTGAAGTATAGGCGTGAGATGGATGCCGTAGATGTGATACGGCGGGTTGTGTGAAGAGAATACGCGTGTAGCGTATTCTGTGTAATGCAGCGACG
>QGSO01000207.1:693095-731751 GCA_011037825.1 Carya cathayensis
ACTTGTTTGTTTATAACAGGTTTTAGACAATTTGAAGGTATTAGATCTAAGTTATTGTAAGAACTTGATTGAAACACCAGATTTGAGTGGAACTCCAAATCTTAAGAAAATAAGCCTGCATGTATGTAGAAGCTTGTGTGACGTCCAGCCATCCATCGGAACTCTCAAACAACTACAAGAATTAAAAATGGCTCACACAGCAATCAAAAAACTATGGAAGGGGACGGTGGTAAGTTTTTCACTCGTATAAATAAATACGTATTGATCTTCTTAATAATCCACCTTCATATAGTTTTCAAGTAAGTTAATAAATTCATATTTTGATTTTATTTATAACTACTTGTTTGTTTATAACAGGTTTTAGACAATTTGAAGGTATTAGATCTAAGTTATTGTAAGAACTTGATTGAAACACCAGATTTGAGTGGAACTCCAAATCTTAAGAAAATAAGCCTGCATGTATGTAGAAGCTTGTGTGACGTCCAGCCATCCATCGGAACTCTCAAACAACTACAAGAATTAAAAATGGCTCACACAGCAATCAAAAAACTATGGAAGGGGACGGTGGTAAGTTTTTCACTCGTATAAGTAAATACGTATTGATCTTCTTAATGGTCCACCTTCATATAGTTTTCAAGTAAGTTAATATATTCATATTTTGATCTTATTTATAACTACCTGTTTGTTTATAACAGATTTTAGACAATTTGAAGGAATTAGATCTGAGTTCTTGTGAGAACTTGATGGAAACACCAGATTTGAGTGGAACTCCAAATCTTGAGAAAATAAGGCTATATGGATGTAGAAGCTTGTGTGAGGTCCACCCATCCATCGAAACTCTCAAACAACTACAAAAATTAATAATGGCTCACACCAGAATCAAAAAACTATGGAAGGGGACGATGGTAAGTTTTTCACTCGTATAAATAAATACGTATTGATCTTCTTAATAATCCACCTTCATATAGTTTTCAAATAAGTTAATATATTCGTATTTTGATCTTATTTATAACTACTTGTTTGTTTATAACAGGTTTTAGACGATTTGGGGGAATCAGATCTGAGTTATTGTGAGAACTTGATTGAAACACCAGATTTGAGTGGAGCACGAAATCTTGAGAAAATAGACTTTTCAAATTGTACAAGCTGTAAGGTCCCTAGGAATTTCCTGAATATTCTGGGAGATATGACATCTCTAGAGAGCTTGAGTTTACCATAATTGGAAGTCTCAATTTTTCCGAGTGTTATTTATAGTTTTTCATCTCTTGAAAGACTCTGGTTGGATGGTTGGTCAAGGCTAGAGAAATTGCCAGGCCTGAGTATGTTTGAATGTTTGAAGAAATTTACGGCATACGGAACTACTGTATCACAAATACCATCTATCAATCTAATCCCCAAGAGCCTCTGTTCCATTGAACTCAAAGGAGGAAAGAGGATGCCACGTGAATCAAGAGATTTGGTTATGTTCATTAATGAATGCTCTTTGCCGAAACAAAGCTCATATCCCACCAATCAAGATATCGGATCACCTGTAGAATATGAGATGGAAGAAAAGTTTTGGGTGAAAATTTATTTTGGCAATCCGGTGAGTCTCTCTATCCCTCTCTCTTCTCTAGAAAAGAATACACGTAAATATACGTAGGGTGGTGTTGAAATAAACAAAACAAGTCGACATCCACCAAACCAAAAATAGCTTAATTTGTGCAGCAATTAACATCTCTTTTTGTGCAGTACTCACATGTGTTGATACAAAGGTGTTCGTTGGGATCTAGAATCCCGGAGTGGGTCCACAATAAAAGTAAGGGCTCCTCTTCTTTTTTTGGACATGTGTAAAGGCTCCTCTCTAAAGATGGAGTTGGATGGTAATACGATGCCGGTGATGGGGATTGCTATCTTTATTGTTTGTCAATTCCATTCAATTCCTCCGGTTAATTTCCACGAACATGAAAGGGTGGCGTTTCCAATTTGGTTGGATGACAATACTTCAGAAGATCCTTTATACCAAGTTTCGTTTACACTTTCGACGGACGTCATTTTGGATAAGCCAATTGTATTATGGAAGTATTATCAGTTGGACAGCCGGAAATTGAAGAGTTTGGATAAACAGAAGATTTCCACTACAGCAAAATTTATGGATTTCGCCGTTCAAACTCCATTTATGAAAGTAGAAGTGAAAGAATGGGGATTGAATTTAGTATGTCCAGATGATGTTGCTCTTAGTTTGGGATCAGATTTAGATTCCTTCGTCAATATTATTAATTTAGGCATGACGAGAAATGAATATTCGATTCAGTAGGAGTACCCCTTTCAAGCTTAGTCCTTTTGAGTAATGGCTTGGCATTATTTATTTAGAGAATAGCATATTATCAGCATTTTGTACCTGAAATCTCTCAATTCCATTGACGATGTGGAAGTGATCATGAAATCTCATATTGATTAAGGGAATGCAAACAATCACCCAACCAGCTTTTCTTCTTTGTCATGTTTCTGGTACACTATGCTACCTCTTTGCTTCATCTCAAACTTGGATCTCTATAAAACATGCAGTATTTATTCGTTTCTGCTTCTATCTATTTTTAATATGAAAAATATGGTTAAATGTTATGTGCATGGAAGTGATCATCAGGGAAACTTCAACTGCCAAAACGTGGGACAATACTTGACATGGAATTGCTGCATGATGCGAAATGAAGATTCGATTCAGCAGGAGTCCTTTATAAAAGTTACCTCTTTGAGTTTTGAGTATTGGCTTTGGTATTGTTTCTTTGGGAATAGAAAATGTCAACCATTTTGTTTACAAGTTAGGAGTCGAATTTCCAATTGGTTTGTTTCAACTTGCCTCATTTAAGCACCAGGAGTAATAAGTTAATTAGGGGAGCCAAAATATATTATTATATAAGAGATTGTTTTCTTTGAGAGATTGAAAATTCCTCATGTATATGAACTCTTTAATTTTCCTATTAATCATATTCCAATTCTGCATATAGTTCTAAAAAATCTTATATCTGAATGAGTTTTAGACATATTTCCTCATTTGGATTGAGAGGTAATCTCACTTCATCTCAACTCATCTTATCTCATTATTACAACTTTCCTAAATTTATACACAAAATATAATAAACAATTTAACTTATCAATATATATATATATATATATATATAATAAAGTAAACAAACCTTTAGACATAACCACAAGGGAGCTCCCATTGTTGGCACTAGCAATAGAACTGATGTAGTAGTTCTTTTCCCATTGTTCCATGATCCATTCCTGTGGATTTGAAACATCAAATTTAATTGTTATTTCACAATAATATCCCCTGAGATGAATAGAGACTATAATATGTGTGTGTGTATGGCACGAAAATTCACCTTTTCCTCTCCACATGTTGTGCCAGCCTTGCATCAGCTACATTATAATGGTACCTAAACATTAACTAAGGGAGGGGGTCATTTTTTTTAAGATAAGTAATAAATGAGCAGAGGTCGTAAAGCAACTAAATCTATGATCCCCTATGGCTGTTCTTTGCAACAAAGCAAATACATAAAGCTGGTATGTTAATTTTTTCTAACACCAAAGCCTTTTCCAGCCAGGAAATAATAATGAGGTGATTAAGGCATTTTCAACCAAACCAGGGAGATCACAGAAACCAAAATACCAGGTGACCCCAAAGGCAATCCAACAGCAAAGATCTTGCACCCTATAAGTCCATCTCCTCAATATGGTTCCAATTACATTCTCAGTACCATAATCTCAGTCAGTTTTGAACCATGGATTTTTTTTTTTTTGCAAAGAGGACAGTACCTCGTGATTTTATTAATAACCTTGGCCTTGTTGAGTAATAGAATTTCTTTTTTAATAACCTCATGATTTGAAAGAGTATGATGCTCACTTAATCAATTTAATGACCCTATCAGGCTTAGCTTAGTATGGGGAACCCTCTTGTACACTATTGTTCCCCCTTTTAGGCTGTTTATAACACTACTCTTACACATTAAAAATTAGGCTTATCTTAACTTTTTCTTTATTGGCAAGTAATAAGAGAACTATCAGAAAAGCGCAAAAGGCACAATCTAAGTACACCTGACATACGAGTCATTCACCTATCTATAAAGAAAAAAATATACAAAAATATCATGTAAATTAAGCCTACTGAAGTCTATAGAAATTGTCCAAAAGCAGTATCATTTTGAGAAACAAATTCTTTAGCTCCTCCATTATCCGTCCACAATCCATCAAAACTTCTTTTGCTTTCTTTCCCTCCAAATAAACTCTATGGGGCAAGTAGAAACCATTTTCCACACTACTGCAATTGGACAGCTACCAGCTAACCTCCTCCAAGCTTTGTTTAATTTATTGAATGAAAGAGAGTCAGGAGGCAATATCTAGAAGTAATAAGGAACCAAATCATCTTTAGAGAAAACTTTTTATCGGTAGTGTTGCTGCTCAAACTTTTTTTGATTGGTAGCATTGCCAATCAAACTTCATACCATAACATAGGATTTTTTGGCTCTCAAGATTAGTATCTAAAAAATCTAAATCAAGCTTCTTCTTCGTCTTCATCTTTTCGATAGGTGGATATGAAGAGGCTAGTCTAATTCAAGCTTTTCTGTGCCCATTCTATGCGATTGAGTTGATACACCACGTGAAACATTTTAGAGCATCAACTGCAGAAGAATACAGACCCTACACAAAAAGAAACACATGCACACAAAGAAAGTACACGTACAACTCAAGAAAAAAAAGTATAGGGAGTTGTAACTAGAAATTATTGACGAGAGGAGGCCCACTGCCATTTTACATCAAATCTAGCATCAAGCAACGATCTTTCATGAACAAATAAACTGATGTTGATAAAAGGACACATAAGCCAATAGCAGAAAGGTTAAACACCAGAAACTTTGAAGTCAGATCCAAAGGTTCTCTCTTTCCTTTTAAATAAACCTGGCAAACCTTGAAAGCTGAACATCCAACACTTTGTTTCATTAGCTGCTCAATAGTTCATCTTAGAACCAAGTTGGGAGGCACAAGTACCAAGGCACACATTAAAGATATAAAATATTCATGCAGATTGCACTAGGGCTAAGATTTTGGGTAACATAGAAGAAAAAAAGTTCTTAGATTTTATCCTTCTATACTTATATAAAAAAAAAGATTTTATCCTTTTATAAGTAAGTCATAAGATTTACAAAGACTAATTTTAAAAAATCCGTAGTACTTAATAAATAGTACTTTTTATTAAACAAGGTTTTATTAATGATGTTGACTTGATAAAATAGAAAATACCACACAAACACCACTTGTGTCCCTAAAAGTTGGAACCAAGTCCCTCAATTATTGTAATTGTTAGACTTAAGTCCTTTTCTCAGCCACACTGATACCATTTTTTGTAAGATTATTTTATTAATGATCAAGAAAAGAATGGACGGCATAATCGAAGCACATGGAGGTATCCAACAAATACACCTAGTGAGAGAGAGAACATAGAGAGTATAGCTAGAGAGACAAAGTTTGGCTGCCATCCAATGGTAGATTGCATTAAAAAGGACAGCCCGAAGGTCTTCAATGTTGCATTGGGTATCCTCAAAACTTGTTCATTGCTTTCCACAATATCTCAATGTGTTTGTTTTCAAACCACCCCTTCCAATATGCCAAAATATCTACCACCTTTCTACGCATCACCCAACTCAACCAAAAAATTATTTTTTTGATCGGTAAATCAACCCAAAAGAATCTTTTTTTTTCAACCCAAAAGAATTAAAAACATTGAATTGTTCAGAAAGTAATTCTCGAAATACTGAACTATGTGATTATTATGCCATTCACGTTCAAGGATTCTAGAGAATTGTTTCATCTACATGAATTGGCCACTTGGCAGAAGCACTAGCCGATTGACTCTTGCTCACTAATGCTAATACATGATGTCACATTTAGTAGTTGATATCGAATGACTTATTAATAATTTAGCAAAACTTCCAAAAAGAGAACCAACCGAGTTTAGGCTAGTGACGTGATTCCAATACCCAGTCAAAACCATGCTCTCTTTTTAACTGATTATTCAATTAATAATTTTTTTTGTAATTATTCAATTAATATATCTTCTGAATCTTAAATTTCTAACGCATATTTGGACTTGTTGAAACTCAATTAGTTTCTCTGCCCGCCAGAGGGGTGGTGTTTAATTGAGTGTTTGCGTGTGTGTGTGCGTGCGCGCGTGTGTACGTGTGTGTGAGAGAGAGAGAGAGAGAGAGACCAAAAGCAAAATGCAGACCGACCTCTGTTTCATTGGTAGCCTAGCATTGTAAACTGAAATCCACAGTGTAGCTGGAACTCCTAATCGAACCTTCTTCTTGGGCTGCCCATCATCATCATCCTCAATATTCAACCTACCCTGTTTTTGACCAACCTGACAAACATGTCAACAACAGTTGCATAAAACACCTCCAAACAAAAGAACTACAGAATCAGAATTTAGCCCTAAGTTCATATTACCAAAATTACCTTTTGAGCACCATCAGTGCTTATTGGCCTTAAAGCCGGATTAGGGCCTAATAAGCCCTTGAACAAAGATATTAGCTTGGCATAGTTAGGCTCCTCATCAAATTTCATGTTCACCACAATCTCAAGAAATTGCTTAAGAGGTGGTGGGCAGAAGTAGCATAGCATTTCAGGAGAGGTTGCCATCTTTTTTTTTTTGCAAACTAGAAATGATTTGTTATCTCCCTATCACGGAAAAATGGACAGAAATAGAGCATTCAAAACAGTCCAAAAGCAACTCTAAAGACAATAACAAATACTCTAAACCCATGGTATATGTGTTAGTACCTGATAGCCTTGCCAAGGCAACCTGTTTTGATGGAGAAAGATGAGCTTATATGCAAGACTCAAGATCATCTCTTCTACTAGCAGTTCTTCCCAGGTGAGCGTGAACACTAGCATATCGAACGATTCCTCTAGCTCAGAGAAGAAAATGTATCAAGACCAGCTGTAAAATAGTTGTATTGCAAACCAGTAGCCTAATGAAAAAAAGATTCATTCACCTAAACATTTTTTTTTTTAATGTCCGGGAATCTCTCCAAGGCAGGGCCCTTCAGACCCCCTGCAAAGTAAACCCCGGTCCCATGCATCATGCCCTCGGAACTTTTCCTACACGGAACTGGTTAAATCAATGACTTTTCACCCAAGAGTGTGGCCCCAAAGGTTTGTTTACNTCCATTTTCTGGGAAAATGGTGGTTTATTGATTTGGGCCATTATCTAGGATAATGGCGAGGACTGGTTTTAAAGGTTATGTTTTTGGGCCAAATGGGTTTTTGGCGTGCGTGGAAAAATGTGATTTTTATGGGACATGTGCGTTGCATTCTTTCATGCATATTGTTTGAGTTATAATATGTTTTTATCTAATGGTGTTTGGATTTTACTTATCTGTAGCACCATTTTTGGTACCGTATGTGACGCCCCCAAATTCCGCTTGGGATTGAACGGACATTTGAAGCGTCGGGACATGCAACACAAGGTTACCTGCCCCCGTTCATGACATATAAGATGCAATGTTTCTAACATGCATCTAGCATTATGCAATATTCGCAGCGGATAATCTTTTTCTTTAGCAATACTATGCACCAAACTAAATATATCCCAAATACTTGAAACATAATTCATACATAAAGGCATACTAAAAAGCCGTGATCACCACACTAGTCTAAAATGGTTGTGATCAAAAGAATACTTGAGATACAACTCCAAAAGTACAAGTATTAACCTAAGTTAAATACTATACCATCATCAACATCGCACCGTGGCCTAGTCGACCGTATTCAGTTGGTCAGATTCCAATTCTCCTTTGGGTCCTGTAACAAGATCTACCATTCGGGGGGAATGGTAGTTGGGACTACCACAGTGAGATTTGATTACAAATCTCAGTAAGTTAACATAAAACTCACACACAGGTTAAAAATGCATGCATGGCAGTAAAAGCATAAATGCATAATTATAGTCATATATAAACATAGTATAACTTGACATATAGCATGACTTAACCAGAATTTAAACATGAACTGAAACTTGACTTAACATGGCATAAACTTAAGCTTAAAACATAACATGAACAAACAACATAACATGAACGTGAAACATAACATGGACATGAACATAACATAACATGAACATAACATAACATGAACGTGATCTTGAACATATCATAAAAGTGAACATAACATGATGTGAACATGAACTTGGAACATAACATAAACATGAACATAACATGTACGTGAGTATAATATAACATGAACTTGATCTGAAACTTGACTTAACATAAACTTGGAATCTTATTTAATTGTCTTGATAAATAATGTGCATTAATACGTACTCCACAGTTGTTGTGGCCCCACGTATTCAAGTAACATAAAACATAATACGTACTCCACAGTTGTTGTGGCCCCACGTATTCTACATGTCACAATTGCTTGTGTCTCATGTAGTGTATGCTCCACAGTTGTTGTGGCCCCATACTTCATGCTCCACAGTTGTTGTGGCCCCATGAATTCACATAACATAAAATATAATACGTACTCCACAGTTGTTGTGGCCCCACGTATTCTACATGTCACAATTGCTGTGTCTCATGTAGTGTATGCTCCACAGTTGTTGTGGCCCCATACTTCATGTAACATAAAATATAATACGTACTCCACAGTTGTTGTGGCCCCACGCATTATAAGTAACATAAATATAATACGTACTCCACAGTTGTTGTGGCCCCACGCATTATAAGTAACATAACATAAATATAATACGTACTCCACAGTTGTTGTGGCCCCACGCATTATAAGATAACATAACATAAATATAATACGTACTCCACAGTTGTTGTGGCCCCACGCATTATAAGTAACATAACATAAATATAATACGTACTCCACAGTTGTTGTGGCCCCACGCATTATAAGTAACATAAAATATAATACGTACTCCACAGTTGTTGTGGCCCCACGCATTATCATAACATAACATAAGATATAATACGTACTCCACAGTTGTTGTGGCCCCACGCATTTATAACATAACATAAATATAATACGTACTCCACAGTTGTTGTGGCCCCACGCATTAATAACATAACATAAATATAATACGTACTCCACAGTTGTTGTGGCCCCACGCATTATAATAACATAACATAAATATAATACGTACTCCACAGTTGTTGTGGCCCCACGCATTATAAGTAACATAATCACAGAAACCACATATCAAAATCTCGCCATTATCTTAGATAATGGCCCAAAACCAGAAACCACCATTTTCCCAGAAAATGGATCACAAAACCTCAACACATCCTCACCATTTTCCCAGAAAATGGCCCGTATCCGATAACCATAAAACCAATCCAATTATGCATGCACCATGATCTCCCCTAGAGATCATCCGCACTCTCTGGCTCTGTGCCACTCCGCAGGTAACGACTACGCGTGTGACACCTAAACGAGCAATGCCAGACTCGCGCCCAGCGTGTCCCTGGGCAGGCCATCCTCTAGTCCCCGCCACTCTAGGGACCATGGAGTCGACACGACAGCGTTACCGTATCGTGCGATCCGGTCGTCGCCCTGCGACAACCCAGGGGATGTCACTCAGTATTATCCACTCTCGAGTGACCAGAGGAGTTCCACCGAGATAATAACCCATCCCGGCTTGGGCTCGTGAGACACACGCACCCGAAAATCCATTTACGCCAATAAAACAGGATTTTTCTCAATTAAAATAAAATACACGTGCATGCACCATGTAAATGCAATATCAATGCACAACACAACCAACTAACCATAAATCAACAAACCAAGCAACTCAGTCCTCAATCCATCCGACCCCCGAACTCTTCGAACTCAGTCCGGAATCAACCAACCAACCAGATAATTTATTGTAAGAGCAAAATACATTTAAATCTAAAAGTAGAGTTTGAAAAATACTTACAGCGCTATAAGGTATTTTTCAAAAGCTCGCGGCATTGCAAATGGCGGAGAAAAAACAACGTAACAGTGTATTTTACACTGTGGCCGTGGGTAATAAATTATCCACTTTTGAACGGAGACAAACTAAGACACAAAATTGATAGGGAAAGGTCCTGAGATGTTTATGAAACTAAGGGAAACGAGTTTTGGCCGTGGGTGGTGGTGGAAATGGCGGTCGAAGGCCAAAAAGGGGCTGAACGGAGTTGAGCTCGTGGGAGCTGCTCCGGCAACGGATTGGGGCTGAAATTAGGTGGGTTAGGTCGGCAAGAGGTAGAGGAAGAAGTGGTGAAGAGGTGGTGGCCGGAGGTGGAGCGACGGCGCCGGAAACGGCAAAAAGCCGTGTGGCTTAGATGGGCCGTATGGGGTTAACGGCGGCTCGGATGGGGCTGGGATTCGGTGGGTTGGTGCGCCGGCCGGAGGGGAGTCGACCGGTGGGGGTGGTGTCGACCACAGCGGCCGGACGGCAGTGGGTCGGGCCTGGTCAACGGACGGCGACGGGAAGGAGAAGAAAGAAGCAGCTCGCGCGCACGGGAAGAAGGAGGAAGAAGAAAGAAAGAAAAAGGAAAAGGGAAAGAAAAAGAAAAGAAAAAAAGAAAAAAAAAGGAAAAAGGGAAAAAGAAAAGATGAGGGAAAGAAATAAGGTCCAGTCCTCACTCCGGAAACCAAAAACAGATCCGCCGAAAACGATTTTAAAAACCGTAAAACGACTAAAATAAATTAAACACAACATAAAATAAATTAAAAACCAATTAAAATACATTAATTTAAAATAAATAAACCAATATATTAATTAAATTAAAACAACCCTTCAGTGAAAATACACGTAAAAACGGGGTATCACATCCTCCCCCCTTAAAAACAAATTTCGTCTTCAAAATTTGCAAGATCAACCATCAGCGCCAAACAGATACAAGATACAACTCCGAACTATTTGAGAGATACATATCATCGACAACTCCCAACAAATCCAATGGTTATTAACTTCACACCATAAATCACTAATATCAACGACGTCTCTGCTTTACCTTCCAAACTTTCATCCCATTCCAACTTTGGTAACCTAATAGCTACTTCCAAAGTTAACCATCCATAAACCAAATTGCACGACCAAATGATTAATCTCCCGTTAAAACTTCGAATCACTACTAAATCTTCAAAGTCGATACAAAATTTGAACTTCTAAGTATCTCCAAAAATCATGCTTTCGAGCGCACTCTGATAACTCATTCAAATACTTAAAGGCTACATCCTCAAAAATTAATATCATGAAGTACAAGCTCAATCGACACCTAATCACAAGAAAACCTTTACCACATTTCCATAGAAAATCATATGCCTCCAAAAACCACAAATCTCCACTCATGCCTCAGTTGGCCATCGCTGCCCCAAACGAAAACCAACATTCCGCAAAAATACACCTATTGATTGATGACAGAAACCAGTACTAATCAATCTCCAGGCCCCAAATTGAAAACACATAACATCATCCCAAAATACACCTGTCTCTTCTAAAGATAAGGAACATCTCCAAGAAGGCCCAAGTCCTTCTCGGCCAACCAACGAGAGCGCCTATAACTTCTATCCGATATCCCACACTTCAAGCTCATTACCTATATTTTGAATAACATCTAATCTTGCTGTGATGCCCCCAAATCCCCACATACGGACACGGGGAAATCGAGACGTCCAGATGGTGACAACACGGGTCACCACCCTATCGACGAGTGCCAAGTGTGTGCAAGCGACAAATGTGCACGAAGAAACACGCAGTGGACAGCAAAGACATATAACTAAGTACCAGAATTTTTTCTTAATTTAATACAAAGCAGTTCAAAAACATACATAATAAAATATTACAAATACAAATATTGTTTCAAAGCCAACTTCAAAGCATACACTCCAACTCAAAACTCCGGCAAAGCCGCATCCTCGGGCTCAGCCTCCTCCTCCTCCTCGATCCTGCATCAAAATCTACGGTACCAAAAATGGTGCCGCAGGTAAGTAAAATCCAAACAACGCAAGATAAAAACATATTACCCCCAAAACAATATGCATGAAGTATGCCCAATGCACATGTCCCAAAAACCATATTTTTCCACGCACGCCAAAATCCCATTTTGGCCCAAAAACATAACCGTCAAATCATATCCTTTAAAACATCTCCTTTAAAACATATCATTCAAAACATTTTCCTTTAAATCAATCCTCACCATTATCCCAGATAATGGCCCAAATCCAGAAACCACAATTTTCCCAGAAAATGGATCACAAAGCCACATATCACAATCTCGCCATTATCCCAGATAATGGCCATATCCAGATCAAATCCAAATCAATTCCATATTATGCATGCACCATGATCTCCCCTAGGGATCATCCGCACACTCTGGCTCTGTGCCACACCGTAGGTAACGACTACGCATGTGACACCTACACGAGTGATGCCCAGACTCGCGCCCAGCGCATACCTGGCCAGGCCATCCTCTAGTCCCCGCCACTCGAAGGACCACGGAGTCGACACGACAGCGTTACCGTATCGTGCGATCCGGTCGTCGCCCAGCGAAAACCCAGGGGATGTCACTCAGTTTTATCCGCTCCCGAGTGACCCGAGGAGCTCCACCTAGATAATAACCCATCCCGGCTTGGGCTCATGAGACACACGCACCCAAAGACCATTTAACTCATGAGAAACCCATTTTCAATAAAACGCACATGATCATGTATGCTCAATGCCATGCAATTAAAATCACATAAAATAACCAATACAGCCCAAACATCAATGTCAACCAACAAACAACTCCTTCCTCAATCCATCCGACCCCCGAACTCCTCGGACTCAGTCCGGAATGAACAAACCAACTAGATGACACAATAAATTATTGTAAAGGCAATAATACATTTAAATCTAAAACGAAGTTTGGAAAATACTTACAGCGCTATACAGTATATTTTTGAAAGCTCACGGCGTTGCAAACGGCGGAGGAAAAGCAACGTAACAATGTAATTTACACTGTGGCCGTGGGTAATAAATTACCCACTTTCGAACGGGGACAAACTAAGGCACGAAATTGATAGGGAATGGCCTTGAGATATTTATGAAGCTAAAGGAAGTGAGCTTTGGCCGTGGGTGGCGGTGGAAACGGCGGTGGAAGTGCAAAAAGGGGTTGAACGGAGTTGAGCTGGTGCGAGACGGTAAGAGGTAGGGGAAAAAGCTGTGAAGAGATGGTGGCCGGAGGTGGTGCGACGGCGCCGGAATCGGCAAAAAGCCGTGCGGCTTAGATGTGCTCTAGGTGGTGATCGGCAGCTCGGATGGTGGTGATTTTTGGTGGAAGTGTTCACCGGTGAGAGGGGAAGAAAACTGGGTGGGTGGTGTAGGCCACGCCGCCGGCGAGCGGCGGTTTTGGGCGGAGAAACTATCTGGTGACAGGGGAGAAAACAGGGCAGGGGCAGCAACTTCCAGGGGCTCATGGTGGCTAACGGATGGTCCGATGGCTCTGAAAATTGGTGGAGATGAACTCTGGTGGGAGGGGAAGATAATGGCGGGGGTGGTGTACGACACCTCCACCGAACGGCGGATAAATGGGCAGTCAAAGGGGTGGCGACGGTAAGGAGAAAAACAAGGGAGCACGGGGAGAGAGAGAGCCGAACGGAAAAAGAAGAAGAAAAAGAAAGAAAAGAAAGAAAAAGGAAGGAAAAGAAGAAAAGAAAAAGGAAAAGTGAAAAAGAAATGAGAAAAGAAAAGAAATGAGGTCCAATCCTTATTTCCGGGATCCAAAAACTGTTTCGCCGAAAACGATATTAAAAACCGTAAAACGATTAAAATAAATTAAACACAACATCAAATAAATTAAAAACCAATTAAATATATTAAACACAACGTAAAGCTAATATATAATAAATAACTAGTAAAAACTAACTATTAAATTTTAAATCCAAAAACAAGCTAAAATAAAATAAACAGCAATTTAAACTCAACAGCAATTAAAATCTGATAATTTAAAATAAAAGAACTATTATTTTAATTAAATTAAAATATTCCTTCAGTGAAAATACACGTAAAAACAGGGTGTCACACTTGCAATAACTAACTCACTATAAACTACCATTGACTTCACCTAGACATAATCGAAACGCTCATGGTAACTCACCCACCTACTTGTACTCTCAAAAACTTTAGTTTTAGTACAACTAATTCCTTCAATAACACTTCACAAATAAATCTCAAGACAGGCCATACTGTTTAAATCTTCAATCCATCAAAAACTATTAAACAATACTCTTGGATCCTACTGCTTTATTACTTCATACATGTGATTATGCTACCCACCTTTGATGCATAAGTTTCAACTTCCAAGATTTATTACTTCATACACCACACATGGTGACCTAACGATCTCTTTTCAAGTTAAATAACCATATCCCCAATTCTCCCAACTGGATACTTGATCTCCAAAGAAAAGTAAAGCCTCACCAATTTAAATTCCTATGACTTCAAGTCGCAATTAATTCTCAAGATAAACACAACAGTCGTTTCAAACCACCATCCCAATGGGTAACCCGCTTCGACTGCACCTTCCGTTCAACTTACCAAACAACTCAAAGCCAAAAAATCTCTTGAATTTAATATTACCACACGGATTCCTCTTCAACTCCTACCAAGCCAAAAATAGATGAGACTAGGACCAGCACTCTCCGAAATCCATACATACGTACCATTACTACTCATCGATCCCATGCACTCTTAGCCAACACCAAAAATCATTCAAACGTACAAGTGATCCATTATCACATTTCCATCATCTGGACTTATATCCTTAACTCAGCAAGAATCATTCCTAAATCTGCTCAACTTATATCCTTAAATCAGCAACTAGCCATTGCTTAAAGTTTGGTACCGAGAATGACCTTAAACCTGCTAAGAATCCATTCCCAAAAGTCTACGGATCATATAGCCTCAAATTCAATCGTATTCAATACCAACACAAAATCTACTATTTCCAACACCCTGATGGACCTATATCTTTCGAATCGATAAAAATCATTTCCTAAAATCTGCTACTACAACCTCGAGTTAACAATAATTATTTTCTAAACTAGCTCGATATCTTCAATCCTCAAAGAAATACACGAACTAGATCATTACCTCCAATCCTCAAAGAAATCTATTCTAGAAAAATTTTCACATCAATAACTCAACTCTAATCAACCCAATTTTAATGGTTACAAACTAATCACTCACTAGAGTAGATCAAGTTACAGCACTAAGTCTGTAAAAGTAAGAACTCAATTCTTATTATAAATCAGTCCTTCAACTCTGCAATTCTAAAATCTTAAATCAAATAAGAATCATCTTTCGGAACCTCTAAGATCAATGAACTTACATCCCATAATAGAAAAAAATCGACTCTCAAATCTTTCAAATTCTAAAACATTAATAGATAATAAATCATTTTTTGAAATTCTCAAGATTGGTGGCTTTAATCTAAAACTTTCACCTTAAATTCATAATGCCCATGTCTCGACTTGAAAGCAGTTTTCGGCACATCCTTGTCTCTTATCCTCAACTGGTAGTATCCTGACCTCAGATCAATCTTCGAGAACACAGCTGCTCCTTGAAGCTGATCAAATAATTCATCGATCCGTGGGAGAGGTTATTTATTTTTGATGGTCATCTTACTTAATTCCCGATAATCGATACACATACGGAGGGTTCCATCTTTCTTTTTTAACGAATATCATTGGCGCACCCCACGGCGAAGTACTTGGTTGAATGAACCCCTTATCTACCAGCTCTTGCAACTGAGTCTTCAACTCCTTCAATTCAGCCGGTGCCATGCGGTAAGGAGCTTTATGTACAGGAGCTGCTCCAGGTTCCAAGTCTATAACAAACTTCATTTCACGAACAGGGGGTAGCCCAGGCAAGTCTTCCACAAACACATCCGGAAATTCCTCCACAACGGAAATGTCTACCAAAGACTTCTTCTCAGAAGATGTAGACACCATCTAAACTAAGAAGGCATCCGCTCCCCATGCAATCTCTCTTCTTGCTTGAATTGCCGATATAATTACCGGCTTTTCTTTTAGCTTACTCCCCGCAAATTCCAAACAATCACCATCTGGAAGCTGAAAGCTAATTACCCGACTTATGCAATTAATACTCGCAGAATATCAGTATAGCCAATCCATCCCGAGGATGATATCAAAACCCAACAACTTAAACACCACCAAATCAGCATCCAAGAACCTTTCATCAAAATTTAATGGGCAACCCAAGGCCACCTAATTACTCATCCGAATCATGAAATCTAAAACTCGAAATTTAATTATTTCCCCCCAAAGCTTGTCGAACCTAACACCTTAATTACCATAAACTTATTTTCCTAAAATCTATAAGGCCCCAAACTTTAAAATTTTGCTGAAACCTCATAAAATCTATCCTTGAAATTTGTTGAACTTACAACCTACTACGTTATAGACCATTTCATAAACTCCACGGAACCAAAGAACTCAATTATTCTACTTCCCTAAAAGATCACCCAGATCATGCCATTCTCTCCAAGCCTCAATAATATAAAAAAAACAAACCACACAAGGCATTCATCACGAAAGATTAGATTAGACCCATACTTGCCATGACTCCAGCATTCTGAGTCTCCGTAACCTCGCCTCCAACGGTACCAAGAGTCACTGTGTACATTTGAGCCCAAGCTAATTGCCTCTAGTTAGTTCTACCACTGCGACGAGCTCCACGGCTTTCTTGAACTCGACTAGGGCACTCACGAGCAAAATGCCCCGTCTGACCGCATTCAAAACATTGGTTACTACCAAGACGACACCCGCCTCCATGAGCTTTATTACATATGCCACAAACTGGAACTCGGCCTCCCATACGCACACCAGGGGCTGCCAACGATCGAATTCCTGTCCTCTGCATAAACTTTTGTGGCGATCCAGAACTGCTTCCTTCACCATCAATGTTCAGCCTCTTCTGACCTAGAGCGGTGTCCACACTCAAACTAACCTCACGCTCTGCTAGAGTGGCCAAATCAACTAATTCTTGAAAAGTTGTAATCCGGTGGCAAACTACCATTTTGCATATATCTGGTCGCAAACCTTAAATAAAATTCCCTTAAACACATCCTTAAAGTTCGCTGAACCTACACTCTCCTATCCTATAGCCTCGTTACATAAATTCTACAAAACCTTGAGCTCAATCATCTTAAGCGACTTAAAGCTAATTCCTCTCCTCATTGCTACGTGAGTTCCCACCTCACAAAGATTACTTAAACCATGACACTCCCTTCAAACCTCAACATCATACAAGCAAACCACATCGCTAAAAATTCAAACCTACTACACTAAATGTTCATGCCTAATAATAGTATCCTCGATTATACTGCCTTCCTGCCACAACACAACCCTTGACCCCCTTTAAGAAAAATGAATAAAACCAACAACATAAAACCAAAACCAAAACCAAAACCACATAACAAGAAAACAAAAAGAAACCAGCGTGCAATAACATAACTAAATAAATAAAAACAAGCAAACAAGCTCAAACAAATTCAAAACAAATAAAACATGTCAAAAAGAAACTTTACTCAAAATAAATTTCAAAACACAACCTTAAAAACATTCTGGTACTACCTACGGGACATGTGGTTTTACCCAGAGTCAAACCGCTCTGATACCACCTGTGACGCCACCAAATTCCCACATACGGACACGGGGAAAATCGAGACGTCCGGATGATGACAACACGGGTCACCACCCTATCGATGAGTGCCGAGTGTGTGTAAAAGCAACAAATGTGCACGAAGAAATACGCAGCGGATAGCAAAGTCATATAACTAAGTGCCAGAATTTTTCTTAGTTTAATACAAAGCTGTTCAAATCATACATAATAAAATATTACAAACTACAAATATAGTTTCAAAGCCAACTACAAAGCATAGACTCCAACTCAGTACTCCGGCGGAGCCACATCCTCGGGCTCAGTCTCCTCCTCTTCCTCGAACTCTGCACCAAAATCTACGGTACCAAAAATGGTGCTGCAGGTAAGTAAAATCCAAACACCACTAGATAAAAACATATTATAACTCAAACAATATGCATGAAAGAATGCAACGCACATGTCCCATAAAAATCACATTTTTCCACGCACGCCAAAAACCCATTTGGCCCAAAAACATAACCTTTAAAACCAGTCCTCGCCATTATTCCAGATAATGGCCCAAATCAATAAACCACCATTTTCCCAGAAAATGGATCACAAAGCCTCAACACATTCTCGCCATTTTCCCAGAAAATGGCCTGTATCCGATAACCATAAAACCAATCCAATTATGCATGCACCATGATCTCCCCTAGGGATCATCCGCACCGCAGGTAACGACTACGCGTGTGACACCTAAACGAGCGATGCCAGACTCGCGCCCAGTGCATCCCTGGGCAGGCCATCCTCTAGTCCTCGCCACTCTAGGGACCACGGAGTCGACACGACAGCGTTACCGTATCGTGCGATCCGGTCGTCGCCCTCCGACAACCCAGGGGATGTAACTCAGTATTATCCACTCCTGAGTGACCAGAGGAGCTCCACTGAGATAATAACTCATCCCGGCTTGGGCTCGTGGGACACACGCACCCGAAAATCCATTTACGACAATAAAATAGGATTTTTCTCAATTAAAATAAAATGCACGTGCATGCACCATGTAAATGCAATCTCAATGCAGAACACAACCAACCAACCATAAATCAACAAACCAAGCAAATCCGTCCTCAAACCATCCGACCCCCGAACTCCTCGGACTCAGTCCGGAATCAACCAACCAACCAGATAATTTATTGTAAGAGAAAAATACATTTAAATCTAAAAGTAGAGTTTGAAAAATACTTACAGCGCTCTAAGGTATTTTTTGAAAGCTCGTAGCGTTGCAAATGGCGGAGAAAAAGCAATGTAACAGTGTATTTTACAATGTGGCCGTGGGTAATAAATTACCCACTTTCGAACGGAGACAAACCAAGACACGAAATTGATATGGAAAGGTCTTGAGATGTTTATGAAGCTAAGGGAAATGAGTTTTGGCCGTGGGTGGTGGTGGAAATGGCGGTCGAAGGCCAAAAAGGGGCTGAACGGAGTTGAGCTCATGGGAGCTGCTCCGGCAATGGATCGGGGCTGAAATTAGGTGGGTTAGGTCGGCAAGAGGTAGAGGAAGAAGTGGTGAAGAGGTGGTGGCCGGAGGTGGAGCGACGACGCCGAAAAGAGCAAAAAGCCGTGCGGCTTAGATGGGCCGTATGGGGTTAACGGCAGCTCGGATGGGGCTGGGATTCGGTGTGGTGGTGCGCCGGCCGGAGGGGAGTCGACCGGTGGGGGTGGTGTCAACCACGGCGGCCGGACGACAGTGGGTCGGGGCTGGTCAACGGACAGCGACGGGAAGGAGAAGAAAGAAGCAGCTCACGCGCACGGGAAGAAGGAGGAAGAAGAAAGCAAGAAAAAGGAAAAGGGAAAGAAAAAGAAAAGAAAAAAAGAAAAAAAATGGGAAAAAGAAAAGATGAGGGAAAGAAATGAGGTCCAGTCCTCACTCTGGAAACCAAAAACAGATCCGCCGAAAATGATTTTAAAAACAGTAAAACGACTAAAATAAATTAAACACAACATCAAATAAATTAAAAACCAATTAAAATACATTAATTTAAAATAAATAAACCAATATATTAATTAAATTAAAACAACCCTTTAGTGAAAATACACGTAAAAACGGGGTATCACAATAAGGTGATTAAGGCATTTTCAACCAAATCGGGGATCACAGAAACCAAAAGACCAAGTGACCCTAAAGGTAATCCAACAGCAAAGATCTTGCACGCTATAAGTCCATCTCCTCAATATGGTTCCAATTACATTCTCAGTACCATAATCTCAGTCAGTTTTGAACCATGGATTTTTTTTTTTTTGAAAGAGGACGGTACCTCATGATTTTATTAATGACCTTGGCCTTGTTGAGTAATAGAATTTCTTTGTTAATAACCTCATGATTTGATAGAGTATGGTGCTCACTTAATCAATTTAATGACCCTATCAGGCTTAGTGTAGTATGGGGAACCCTCTTGTACACTACTGTTCCCCCTTTTAAGCTGTTTATAACACTACTCTTACACATTAAAAATCAGGCTTATCTTAACTTTTTCTTTATTGGCAAGTAGTAAGAGAACTATCATAAAAGTGCAAAAGGCACAATCTAAGTACACCTGACATACGAGTCATTCACCTATCTATAAAGAAAAAAATATACAAAAAAATCATGTAAATTAAGCCTACTGAAGTCTATAGGAATTGTCCAAAAGCAATATAATTTTGAGAAACAAATTCTTTAGCTCCTCCATTATCCGTCCACAATCCTGCAAAAGAAACAAACACCACTTGTGTCCCTAAAAGTTGGAACCAAGTCCCTCAATTATTGTAATTGTTAGACTTAAGTCCTTTTCTCAGCCACACTAATACCATTTTTTGTAAGATTATTTTATTAATGATAAAGAAAAGAACAGACGGCATAATCGAAGCACATGGAGGTATCCAACAAATACACCTAGTGAGAGAGAGAACATAGAGAGTATAGCTAGAGAGACAAAGTTTGGCTGCCATCCAATGGTAGATTGCATTAAAAAGGACAGCCTGGAGGTCTTCAATGTTTCATTGGGTATCCTTAAAACTTGTTCATTGCTTTCCACAATATCTCAATGTGTTTGTTTTCAAACCACCCCTTCCAATATGCCAAAATATCTACCACCTTTCTACGCATCACCCAACTCAACCCAAAAATTATTTTTTTGATCGGTAAATCAACCCAAAAGAATCTTTTTTTTTTCAACACAAAAGAATTAAAAACATTGAATTGTTCAGAAAGTAATTCTCGAAATACTGAACTATGTGATTATTATGCCATTCACGTTCAAGGATTCTAGAGAATTGTTTCATCTACATGAATTGGCCACTTGGCAGAAGCACTAGCCGATTGACTCTTGCTCACTAATGCTAATATATGATGTCACATTTAGTAGCTGATATCGAATGACTTATTAATAATTTAGCAAAACTTCCAAAAAGAGAACCAACCGAGTTT
The DNA here is from genome assembly GCA_011037825.1 of Carya cathayensis. Lineage (NCBI taxonomy): Eukaryota > Viridiplantae > Streptophyta > Magnoliopsida > Fagales > Juglandaceae > Carya > Carya cathayensis. The sequence goes on from QGSO01000207.1 coordinate 714,221, forward strand.
AGGCTAGTGACGTGATTCCAATACCCAGTCAAAACCATGCTCTCTTTTCAATTGATTATTCAATTAATAATTTTTTTATAATTATTCAATTAATATATCTTCTGGATCTTAAATTTCTAACGCATATTTAGACTTGCTGAAACTCAATTAGTTTCTCTGCCCGCCAGAGGGGTGGTGTTTAATTGAGTGTTTGCGTGTGTGTGTGCGTGCGCGCTTGTGTACGTGTGTGTGAGAGAGAGAGAGAGAGAGACCAAAAGCAAAATGCAGACCGACCTCTGTTTCATTGGTAGCCTAGCATTGTAAACTGAAATCCACTGTGTAGCTGGAACTCCTAATCGAACCTTCTTCTTGGGCTGCCCATCATCATCATCCTCAATATTCAACCTACCCTGTTTTTGACCAACTTGACAAACATGTCAACAGCTGTTGCATAAAACCTCTAAACAAAAGAACTACAGAATCAGAATTTAGCCCCAAGTTCATATTACCAAAATTACCTTTTGAGCACCATCAGTGCTTATTGGCCTTAAAGCCGGATTAGGGCCTAATAAGCCCTTGAACAAAGATATTAGCTTGGCATAGTTAGGCTCCTCATCAAATTTCATGTTCACCACAATCTCAAGAAATTGCTTAAGAGGTGGTGGGCAGAAGCAGCATAGCATTTCAGGAGAGGTTGCCATCTTTTTATTTTTTGCAAACTAGAAATGATTTGTTACCTCCCTATCACGGAAAAATGGACAGAAATAGAGCATTCAAAACAGTCCAAAAGCAACTCTAAAGAGCAACTCTAAAGACAATAACAAATACTCTAAACCCATGGTATATGTGTTAGTACCTGATAGCCTTACCAAGGCAACCTATTTCGATGGAGAAAGATGAGCGTATATGCAAGACTCAAGATCATCTCTTCTACTAGCAGTTCTTCCCAGGTGAGCGTGAACACTAGCATATCGAATGGTTCCTCTGGCTCAGAGAAGAAAATGTATCAAGACCAACTGTAAAATAGTTGTATTGCAAACCAATAGCCTAATGAAAAAAAGATTCATTCACCTAAACATTTTTTTTTTATGTCCGGGAACCTCTCCAAGTTAGGGCCCTTCAGACCCCCTGCAAAGTAAACCCCGGTCCCATGCATCACGCCCTCGGAACTTTTCCTACACGGACCTGGTTAAATCAATGACTTTTCACCCAAGAGTGTGGCCCCAAAGGTTTGTTTACACCCATCACCCTCACCCCCCTCCTTTTTTATATGGGTGGGTCCCTCCTTTTTATATCGGTGGGTGTAAGACAGGAATGAAGGGTGGATCATCATTTCAGTTTTTTAAGATATATAGAAAAAAAGTAGCAATTTTATAACAGTTCAAGATTAACTTCAATATTAACAGTTGAAGATCAACTATCTAGATAGTTGTCTTTCTTGTATACGTCTGTGTGCTTGGATTGATTCTTTTGCATATTTTTTTTTTATCAAATTTATGTTACTTCTCAAAAAAGATTACATTAACAAAAGTAGTATGCTACATCCACCTAAATATTTCATAACCAAAATGGCATAGGACATTTTTATATTGATGGTCTGGATGCGATTATTTAAGATGACAACCACCTGAATACAAGATTTCTTGATTTTCAAAGAAAATACAGTAAAAGGAGAGTACAAATCGCTCTTTGCTGCTTCATTACAATGTTAGCCTATAAAGGTTGTGGAAGTGATCTTTATTTCCTAGTTATATCACTGGACACTCATGCTTGGTTGCCACTCTTGTATAGGTCCTGTGCACTAGGGCTATGCCTACCTATATCATCAATAAAACTCTTTGTTTACTGATCAAAAAATTTTGAAGTCATATATTTTCATGAAACACCTTGTGGCTGGTTGCAGCATTCTTCGCCAACAGAGCAATAATTGGTGAGGTGGTTCATGAGGTTGTGGCTCTCAACCAAGGCCACGACTTGTTCTCTCCATAGGGGATAATTTCCATGGTTCAACCGTAAAAGTTATTAACAGATAGTGAAATGGCTGCCATGGGAGTAAGACTTCTTGCTCTCACAATATCTCTAGATGCCATAAAGACAATTGTGAACCAACTTTATGTGGAAATGTGTCACACAATGTGAGAGTATTGGGAGTCTTCTAATATATATACAACTTATTGAACATACACGATCATCAATCATTAAGAGAACAATAGATACTTGAAATCACTCCCACTTGACTATAAGATGTATTTAAAACACTAAACTTCACTTTTGCCACTCACTCAAGCTTCACAATTGGACTTACTTTGACTCACATGCACTTGCACCCTAGTAAATGCATGCATGCATGCCAAACTTTGAATTGATTTGGGCTTAGCATTATTATCTCCTTACTCCAAACTGAGCCTTTACTACTACTGATCCAAGTAACAATCAAAAGAAGCTAGGTTCTTTGGCTGCTAACCTTGTCAGTTAATGTAATATGCAATTGATGATGTGCAAAATGGAGAAAATCATCATCTTCGTGTGTAATAGGGAAATAAAGGTTATAAATACTAGCATCCCTACACGAATAGACATACATACCCTTAATATGAGCATTTTGTCAAGATAGAATTGTGTTAGCAAAACCATAGTTTCATCATTTGATTAAGGACATAATGATATTATGTCAACACCACGAGTAATTTGACACTGCTCTAAAGTCATCAGTCTTCCTACTTTCTAAAAGAAACATCTGAAACAAAAAAAAAAAAGCAAAAATGGTGCTACACTAAATATTTTTTTCTTACAAACTCGTACAATGAGGTAAAATGAAAGGCAAACGTGCAGCTTTAATACCAATTTATCATACATAGGAGCACACGCCTTAGCTGCTGTCGCAGCTAAGCTCAATCGTTTTTTACAATTGACATGAAATCCTACATAAATGATAGGGAAAGAGGAACACCAAAATTTCACTTTCTTTTGACCTAGAAATTCCTTGCAATTACAAAGGAATCAAGATACCGTCCGCCCATAACACAAACAAGCAAGATAGAGATTCTTTTGCCACTTTTCCTGCACATAAACTGGAAGCACAGATGAAAAGTTTAGTGTATCACATCTCAGAAAAGGTACAATGAACCTATATCTGCACCTCATAGAAATAATCTCATCCCAGAAGAATATACTCCCCAACACATTTACCTTAACATGGATGCTCGGAAATTCGGATGTACGCAAGGTCTCTTGCGTTTCATCACCAGGTTTGCACCTAGGCACACTCAAAATGAGGGCAGCTTGATCCCATGTGGCAGCTGTCGATGTAATTCGGTAACCACTGTCCCAGCACCAATGGATGCCATCACTTGGATAAAGAAAATCAAGCTCCACAACATTATACAAAGCAGTGACAGCATAGGTCAGAGAACCCGGGGAAGAGAATAGCAGCCATGCCAATTTGTCTTCAAATGTGAAGAAACAATGTTGAAAATATGATCGATTTGTCTGCCAACTAGTTTCAACCCTAGGTCACATTGCTGAATTCAACATAAGCAGTCAAGTCCATCATCATAAGTTGTTTCAAATTTATTTGGTAACAAAATTTACACAAAGTCAAGCAGGGTGAAAAGTAACGTCATGAAAATTCCAATATGGATTTCCAACAAGTCAAATTAACATTTAAAAGCCATTAAAGATATAAATTTGGGAGGCACAAGTACCAAGGCACACATTAAAGATATAAAATATTCATGTAGATTGCACTAGGGCTAAGATTTTGAGTAACATAAAAGAAGAAGTTCTTAGATTTTATCCTTTTATAAGTAAGTCATAAGATTTACAAAGACTAATTTTAAAAAATCCATAGTACTTAATAAATAGTACTTTTTATTAAACAATGTTTTATTAATGATGTTGACTTGATAAAATAGAAAATACAACACAAACACCACTTGTTTCCCTAAAAGTTGGAACCAAGTCCCTCAATTATTGTAATTGTTAGACTTAAGTCCTTTTTTTAGCCACACTAATACCATTTTTTGTGAGATTATTTTATTAATGATCAAGAAAAGAATGGACGGCATAATCGAAGCACATGGAGGTATCCAACAAATACACCTAGTGAGAGAGAGAACATAGAGAGTAGGACTGTACAAATAAGCCGTGAACCCGACCCGGCCGTTTTTTCGACCCGACCCGACCCGAAATACCAACCCAGTTACATGTTTAATTGGAAACGGGTTATACCGTAACCGTTTCCATTTTAATCGGGTAATACCCGATACCCGTTTCCTACCTCAAAACGTTCAGTGCAGCTCGCAGTGATTTAGTACTGATTCTCTCCATCATCCACCTTGCTTTGTTGCTCAAAGCTCTGCCTCATCATTCTCGGAATCATCTATAGGTATCTCTCTCTCTCTCTCTCTCTCTCTCTCTATATCCGGTTTGGGAGATTTGGGCTTTTGGGTTTGTTTGATCTGATAAACGAGGTTGTGCGTGTGTTGGGGGGGTACCTTAGGGAGCTTGAGTAGTACTAGTACCTTATAGGGATCCATGGTGCAGGTGTCTAGAGGAGAGAGAAAACAGAGATGATTAGGAAAAGGAGGAGAAAGTGTGGCAATGCCTGCTCTTGATTTGGGAATATTTATAAACAGAAAACCTTGGCCCAGATGCTTTTTTTACATAATTGGTGTAATTTTACATTCTGGTTGAAGTTTCATGGATGACTCCTGTTTTTTCTTTAAATCTTTTCCTGTTGATGGTTTTGAAATGCTTGGTTAACACCAAGATTTTGAGAATATATATATTTTTTTTTATAATTAATAAGAGAACTAAAACAGAACAGTACAAGCATTCCCATTCCTTACAAGATTCTCCACCCAAAAGCTAAAACAGGAAAACTTTGAGAATTTACTTGTGTCCTGTTGTCTTTAACATCTGGACATTTATGTGTTAGATGGGTCCGAAGACTATATTACTGCAATTTGCAGTTTACATGCATGCTAAAGTCCATGGAACATGGAAACCTGATATAGTTTGGTAAATATCGCTTTTATAGAATTGGTTGATGATTTTACTAAATCATCTGTGCCATTTTTGCATAAAGTTATGGGCCGCCTCAAGTTTCATCAGCAATTGGCTGATGTAAGAACTAAAATCACGTTGCTGTTGGTGGTGTATAAGCCACACATTTTCAAAATCTTGTGCCACATTTAAACGTGTTGAGGTAATTTCAAACCACAGCCCAGTGAGCTTTGGTTCAAGATGCAGATTCTGTGGGTTCAGATCCCATTGGGTGTGTGTTTAGCTTACCAATAAAAAATATTTTCAAATATCAGAACTCCATGTTCTCGTGCCAAACTATTTCTTTCTTACTGATTTGAGTGGTCAATATGCTTGTCGGTATCAGAATACTTTATTAGTACTATGTAGCATTCTAACTCAGCCAATGTGCCAATAGCTTATCAATATGCTTCCTGATTTAAGTATTCTGCATAGCCTGTCTATACATGCCACAATTGAATTTTTTAGCTTCAACCCAACCCCATGAGAATTCCACCAAATGATTGGTATATTTAGTAAACATATGGGATTATCTAAACCTGAATGGTTTGTTTGTTTTTGGAGCTGGGTTTGAATTAAAGCTGGATGGCTTGTCTCGAGCTCAAGCCAGGCTTAACAAAGTTACTTTCTAACTGGCCAAGCTCAAACAATATCTAATTTGCCTTCTTTTGAGTCATGGCTCAAAGTAGCAAGCAATTTTGATTGATTAACTTGAACTCAACAGCATCTACAAGCATCCTTGCCCTTCCCTTTCTCTGAAAGTTACTTTGACTAAGAACTATCCTATCATGAAGCTGTTTCAACTTGACTAACGATAGAAGACAAGCTTTCAAAGACAAATGCCGACACACTCTCTCAACCTTGGCATGCTTCAAAGATTAATCTTTACATTTATTTAGGACAAGAAAGAAAAAAAAATAAAAGAAAAGGGAATATTTGGGTCTGCACCATCCACCGAGTTCTGAAATCTGTAATACGACAAATATATTGGAAATCCACCACGAACCACGACTGGCTTTGGCTTTTATTAACTCCTTTGATTAACATATCCCACATGCATTAACCGAAAAAGAAGGTTTTGTAAAGCATGTTAATACTGCATGCATGCTACTAAGCTTTGCTTCTTTTAAGGCACCAATATATATGCTAAGCTTTGCTGTCACTTTTGGGGGCTATTGCCCATACCAAATTCGTTCTTAAAATTTTTTTGCTTTCTTTCCAATTTCTTTGCATAGTGGCAGGGCATCTCTTCCTTATAAAATTACTGTTTTTAACTTTTTAACACATACCCCCTAATATATATATATAGCTCAATACTGGATAAGCTACTCTGCTCTTGTATAGGGGCTTTGCTCAATACTGAATATATCCAAACTTTCTTTTGGAAATGTTGATGGCTTTGCCTATGTACCTATCAAAAGAAAAAAAAGGTTGATGGCCTTGTCTATGTGCACTATTATATTTTTGATGCTGAAGGAGCTCAATAATTTATTTTTATTCAATGCATGTGCTTTCATGACGTACCACTTATTTTTATTCAATGCATGTGCTTTCATTGAATAATTTATTTTTATTCAATGCTGGTGAATCATGCATGACGTACCACTTGTTAGAGATCCAAATTGGTACTCAATTGACTACATATATCATTTGAATTGCAATTTTCTTTTAACTCTTTAGTACAAATCCAAAGAAACTTCCGCCAGTATTTCTTTTAACTCTTTAGTTCTTATTTTTATCAATATTTCTATCATATGTATTGGGATTTTTATTAACAAATTTTCTTTTAACTCTTCCTAGTTCTTATTTTTATCAATATTTCTATCATATGTATTGGGATTTTTATTAACAAAGTTGTGGTGTTATCTCAAATTGCAGTTGAACCCTATGGAACCTAGTGCTGCTATGCCTTCATCTGAGTCTGAATCAATGCCCAATGTGATTCATTTGGATAGCACTCTACCTCCAACTTTGGATAGCTCTCTCCCTACAACTAGTCCTCAAGTTCGCCCTCCTATCTCAAGAAGACGAGGCAGATCTGAAGTATGTCAACACTTTACGAGGGTTGAGGATGTCGAGGATCCCGATGAGCCCAAAGCCAGATGCGATTATTGTGGTAAGGTTTTGTTATGCCATCCTAAAAGACAAGGTACTTCATCCTTGAAGTACCATCATGAGAGATGTAAAGCCTTTAATACTAGTGGGGTTGGAAGGGATAACCCCCAATCAAAAATGACCGGGACTAGGAAGATGGGGGTGGATGGTACAACTAGCAGTCCTAGTGTTGGACTTGCCAAGTACAACGAACAGAAAATACGGTCAGCGGTAGCTAANACTCCTGTTTTTTCTTTAAATCTTTTCCTGTTGATGGTTTTGAAATGCTTGGTTGACACCAAGATTTTGAGTGATTTCGAAAAACTTTGAGAATATATATATTTTTTTTTATAATTAATAAGAGAACTAAAACAGAATAGTACAATCATTCCCATTCCTTACAAGATTCTCCACCCAAAAGCTAAAACAGAAAAACTTTGAGAATTTACTTGTGTCCTGTTGTCTTTAACATCTGGACATTTATGTGTTAGATAGGTCCGAAGACTTTATTACTGCACTTTGCAGTTTACATGCATGCTAAAGTCCATGGAACATGGAAACCTGATATAGTTTGGTAAATATCGCTTTTATAGAATTGGTTGATGATTTTACTAAATCATCTGTGCCATTTTTGCATCAAGTTATGGGCCGCCTCAAGTTTCATCAGCAATTGGCTGATGTAAGAACTAAAATCACATTGCTGTTGGTGGTGTATAAGCCACACATTTTCAAAATCTTGTGCCACATTTAAACGTGTTGAGGTAATTTCAAACCACAGCCCAGTGAGCTTTGGTTCAAGATGCAGATTCTGTGGGTTCAGATCCCATCGGGTGTATGTTTAGCTTACCAATAAAAAATATTTTCAAATATCAGATTCTCGTGCCTACTGATTTGAGTGGTCAATTTGCTTGTCGGTATCAGAATACTTTATTAGTACTATGCAGCATTCTAACTCAGCCAATGTGCCAATAGCTTATCAATATGCTTCCTGATTTAAGTATTCTGCATAGCCTGTCTATACATGCCACAATTGAATTTTTTAGCTTCAACCCAACCCCATGAGAATTCCACCAAATGATTGGTATATTTAGTAAACACATGGGATTATCTAAACCTGAATGGCTTGTTTGTTTTTGGACTTGGGTTTGAATTAAAGCTGGATGGCTTGTCTCGAGCTCAAGCCAGGCTTAACAAAGTTACTTTCTAGCTGGCCAAGCTTAAACAATATCTAATTTGCCTTCTTTTGAGTCATGGCTCAAAGTAGCAAGCAATTTTGATTGATTAACTTGAACTCAACAGCATCTACAAGCATCCTTGCCCTTCCCTTTCTCTGAAAGTTACTTTGACTAAGAACTATCCTATCATGAAGCTGCTTCAACTTGACTAACGATAGAAGACAAGCTTTCAAAGACAAATGCCGACACACTCTCTCAACCTTGGCATGCTTCAAAGATTAATCTTTACATTTATTTAGGACAAGAAAGAAAAAAAATAAAAGAAAATGGAATATTTGGGTCTGCACCATCCATCGAGTTCTGAAATCGGTAATACGACATATATATTGGAAATCCACCACGAACCACGACTGGCTTTGGCTTTTCTTAACTCCTTTGATTAACATATCCCACATGCATTAACTGAAAAAGAAGGTTTTGTAAAGCATGTTAATACTGCATGCATGCTGCTAAGCTTTGCTTCTTTTAAGGCACCGATATATATGCTAAGCTTTGCTGTCACTTTCGGGGGCTATTGCCCATACCAGATTCGTTCTTAAAAGTTTTTTGCTTTCTTTCCAATTTCTTTGCCTAGTGGCAAGGCATCTCTTCCTTATAAAATTACTGTTTTTTACTTTTTAACACATACCCCCTAATATATATATATAGCTCAATACTGGATAAGCTACTCTGCTCTTGTATAGGGGCTTTGCTCAATACTGAATATATCCAAACTTTCTTTTGGAAATGTTGATGGCTTTGCCTATGTACCTATCAAAAGAAAAAAAAGGTTGATGGCCTTGTCTATGTGCACTATTATATTTTTTATGCTGGAGGAGCTCAATAATTTATTTTTATTCAATGCATGTGCTTTCCAACTTGGTACTCAATTGACTACATATATCATTTGAATTGCAATTTTCTTTTAACTCTTTAGTACAAATCCAAAGAAACTTCCGCCAGCCTGGAAATTTGGACTGATATATTGATTTCATATGTGCGCAATTCTTAATTTTTATCAATATTTCTATCATATATATTGGGATTTTTGTTAACAAATTTGTGGTGTTATCTCAAATTGCAGTTGAACCCTATGGAACCTAGTGCTGCTATGCCTTCATCTGAGTCTGAATCAATGCCCAATGTGATTCATTTGGATAGCACTCTACCTCCAACTTTGGATAGCTCTCTCCCTGCAACTAGTCCTCAAGTTCGCCCTCCTATCTCAAGAAGACGGGGTAGATCTGAAGTATGGCAACACTTTACGAGGGTTGAGGATGTCGAGGATCCCGATGAGCCCAAAGCCAGATGCGATTAATGTGGTAAGGTTTTGTTATGCCATCCTAAAAGACAAGGTCCTTCATCCTTGAAGTACCATCATGAGAGATGTAAAGCCTTTAATACTAGTGGGGTTGGAAGGAATAACCCCCAATCAAAAATGACCAGGACTAGGTAGATGGGGGTGGATGGTACAACTAGCAGTCCTAGTGTTGGACTTGCCAAGTACAACGAACAGAAAATACGGTTAGTGGTAGCTAAAATGATAATTGTGGATGAACTACCGTTTAGATTTGTAGAAAAACAAGGTTTTAAAGACTTTATGGCCGTAGTTGAACCTAGATTTCCAATTCCCTCTCGCATTATTGTTATGTGAGATTGTATGAAGATGTACATGTTAGAAAAAGAAAAGTTGAAGAACATGTTCATGGCATCCGATTATAAGATTTGCATCACTACTGACATGTGGACATCAATTCAAAATCTAAATTATATGTGCATAACAGCCCATTTTATTGATGATGATTGGATCTTGCATAAGAGAATTATACATTTTAACAAAGTTCCTGATCACAAAGGAATAACAATAGGAGAAGAGATTGAGTCATCTGTACTTGGATGGGGCATAAAGAAGATATTTACAATTACAGTCGATAATGCATCTTCTAATACCACGGCTATCGATTATATGAGGAAAATTGCTAAACTTAGGGATTGTATGGTATTAGACAATGACCTTATGCATATAAGATGTTGTGCACATATTTTGAATCTCATTGTCCAGGATGGATTAAAAGAAATTGATAGATCAATTGTGAAGATTCGAAATGCAGTTAAATATGTGAAGTCTTCCCCTGCAAGACTTAATAAGTTCAAGTCATGTGCAGAGAAACAAAATATTTTGGGTGGTGGGCTTCTTTGTCTTGATGTTCCAACTAGGTGGAACTCAACATATCTAATGTTGAGTGCGGCTCTCAAATATTATGCGGCGTTTGAGGTGCTACAAGATGAAGATAATGAGTTTGGCCCATATTTACGTGAGGTTGGACAAGGAATACCAACTTTACATGATTGGGAAACCATCAAGGTTTTTGTACAATTTTTGAGGCTTTTTTATGATATGACTTTGCGGGTTTCAGGCTCAGTTTATGCAACTTCAAATTTGTTCATTAAAGAAATATTTACAATTTATAAACATTTGAACAAATTTTCCATGAGTGAGAATAATGTGTTGAAAATCATGTCGGAGAGGATGTTGTTGAAATATGACAAGTATTGGGGGGATTGTGGGAAATTGAACAAGATGTTGTTTATTGCATCTATGCTTGATCCGCGCTTCAAGTTGGAAGTTTTGGAGTTTTGTTTTACAAATATTCTTGGCCATGAGCAGCATCTGAACTTGTTGATTGGTTAAGGAGGATGATTGAGTGGATGTATAAGCAATATTCAAAATCTAATGCAAGCTCAAGTAGGGGCCAATCAAGTGTTGGTGAGACCCAAAGCAACACTTTTTATAATGATGAGGATGATATATTCAATATGTTTCAGCAATATCAAGCATCAAAAGGTGTGGTAGAGTCTAAATCAGAATTGGATAAGTATTTCATGGAAAGTGTTGAAGGATCGACACCCGACTTTGATATTCTAATATGGTGGAAGGTGAACTCAATCAGATATCCGATTCTTACCAATATAGCTCGAGATGTGTTAGCTATTCCGATATCTACTGTTGCTTCTGAGTCGGCATTTAGCGTTGGAGGTCGGTTCTTATATTCATTTCGTAGTTCCTTGGCCCCAACAACAGTTGAAGCTCTTATTTGCACACAAAACTGGTTGATGGTTCCCTCCATTAATTATGACTACCAAGATGTAATGGAAGATGATGAAAGCTACAAGTTAAAAACTGGTAAGATTTATATTTAAAGAATATTTTCTTATAGTCATTTCAATTAATTATATGTTTAACATTATTTTTTATTTCTTGTAGAGATAACTTTGAAGAATATTTTGAATGAGGTCGATTGAAGATTCTTAGAAGAATATACAATTCTTTGGAAGATGATGAAAGATGATGTAATGAAAGATGATGAAAGCATTGGTTAAATGAATAGTATACATGAACATTATTGGTTTATTTTTTGTATGTGTTTTTTAAACTTTGAAGAATATACAATTTTTTGGAAGATGATGAAAGATGATGTAATGGAAGATGATGAAATCATTGGTTTATTAAATGAATAGTATACATGAACATTATTGGTTTATTTTTTGTATTTGTTTTTTAAAACGTTGGTTTATAAAGCATTAGCATGGAAGTTGCTACTAATTCCAATCACCATATCCAATGGATTTCTTTTTTCTTCTAGAAAATGTAGTCAAAGTCATTAAAGTCAATCAACAATTTTACCAAATTAATTTAGATTTTTGGCATCATCTTATTGAGTACAAGACGAGAAGTTGCGCAAAACTTTCCATTCATTAGTATTAAGAAATGAGAAATTTCTTGAAGGAGTTTTGCTTGGCGGGAATGCTTTATGTTGAATCCAAGGTTTCAAGTTTTGTGTAATTATACATCTACACATGGATTTTGATGATAACAAATGAATTCAAATAATAAAGGAGTCTCAAGCTCAAGTTATCTACACAATGGAGTCAAGCATATCAAGAAACCAAGTATGAGCAAGAAGGGAACAAGTTCACATTAAAGTCATAGAGTAATGTTGTAAATCTCTTAAAAATTCGAAATTAGGATTAAGGCTCAAAATTAATATTTTATCATAAAGCATTAAAATACATTTTCCACATGTGCATGAATATTTTGAAAATTAAAGTTGAAAATTTTGAAAGATGATTGATTGTCATATTTCACATGTGCATGACATGATTAAAGGTTTGAACTTTGAAAATATTAAGATGATTGATTGTCATCTTTCACATGTGCATGTTTATTTGAATATTTTCAAAAGTGATGGATGATTTTCTGGACTTATGCAAAAGGTAGATGTCTTTGTTTGAAAAATTTAAAAAGTAAAGTGTACTCCTTTTGTCATATGCAAAAAGTAAAAGATTAGGTTTGAAATTTTGGAAAAGTAAAGTGTGCTCCTTTTGTTATATGCAAAAAGTAAAAAGATTAGGTTTGAATTTTTTGAAAAATGAATGATGATGTTTTTGACATGTGAATCTTTTTAAATTTGAATATGAAGTCTCATATGCCTATAAATAGATCATTTGAGAGCTTCACATTCACAACACCAAGAGCATACAACTCTCATTCAAAGCTTTCATTCTCTCTTCTCTAAGCATTGAGCCTTAACCCTTGTTCATTTTGAGAGATATAGTTTGTGCTTGTATTGTTCTTATTTCACTCATTGAGGAGTGTTTTCTGATATCCTACCCACTATCAATTCTTGTATCAGTAAAAGGGTGTGTACAACCCTTGTGCGTGTAGAAAGTGTTCTACACAGGGAATCGTTGAATCACCACGTGTAAGGTGATTGCAAGTGTAGAGGGTGTTCTACACGGATCCTTTGTAGCGGTGTTGTTCAAAGGTGTAATAGGTTTCTATCTCCACCTGAAGGAGATTGAATAGTGAATTCGGGGATCCTCAAGGGGTAGCTTGAGGCGAGGACGTAGGCAGTGGGGCCGAACCTCGTTAACATACTGAGTTTGCTTCTCTCTTACCCTTACTCTTTATATTTATTGTTGTTTCATATTTTGTTTATATTTTATATTGTATATTTGATTTATAATTGTTATTTTTTTAAATACAACTCAATTCACCCCCCCTCTTGTGTTAGTCATCTGGGCAACAATTGGTATCAGAGCTAAAGCTCTATTATAAGATTAACTATCTTTTGAGTTAAGATCTTATGGCTAACATTGCAGCTTCATTTGGTGAAGGTCAATCTAGCAGTCGGCCTCCACTCTTTTGTGGAGACAATTACTCATTCTGGAAAGTTAGAATGAGAATATTCCTTCAGGCTCAAGGTCGAGAAATCTGGAAATGCATTGTAAATGGACCTTATATTCCAACAAAAGTGGTTGATGGAGTAAAGGTCAAAAAGGAAGAAGAAGAGTTTAATCGTGAAGACGATAGACTTTATACTTTGAATTTAACTGCTATGAATTTATTATATAATGCTCTCAATGGTAATAAGTTTAATAGAGTAATGACTTGCGCTATGGCAAAGGAAATTTGGGATAACTTGGAAATTACTTATGAAGAAACTTCTCAAGTCAAAGAATCAAAAATTTATATTCTTACTTATGAATATGAGATGTTTAAGATGAATGATGATGAATCTATTTCTAGTATGCACACTCGTTTTACTAATATCATAAACAGCTTGACAGGTCTTGGCAAAGTTTATTCCAAAGTGGAGATAGTAAGAAAAATTCTCAACTCTCTACCAAAAAGTTGGGAATCAAAAGTGACAGCGATTCTTAAAGCTAGAGACCTCAAGAAGCTCGAAGTGAATGACCTCATCGGGTCACTTATCACCTATGAGTACACATTGAAAAGAGGAGAAGAAGAAGGAAAGCCAAAGAAGAGCTTGGCACTTAAAGCTGTTCCTCATGAAAGTGAAAGTGATGAAGATGAGGAAAATGATGACAAAGATGAAGAAGTTGCGATGATAACAAGAAGAATTCAGAGGTTCTTAAAGAAAAATAGAACTCCTTCGAGGAAATCTTTCAAAAAGTTTTCCAAGAAAGATTCATGTAAAAATGACACGTTAATTTGTTATAAATGCAATAAGCCTGGTCATATCAAGCCAGATTGTCCCCGGTTAAAGAAAGATCGAAACAAAGGCAAGAAAGCAATGAAAGCTACATGGGATGATGATTCGAGTAGCTCAGATAGTGAAGCAAGCAATGGAGAATCAACAAATCTTTGTCTTATGGCTAAAGATGAAATTGAGGTAACAAATTTTGTTAATATTAAAGATCTTTCATATGAAGAATTGCAAAATGTTTTAGAATAGGTATATGAGGAATTTGAAAAATTGGGTATCAAATATACTGCTTTGAAAAAGAAAAATTCTTCTTTAACAAACGAAATTGATATTTTAAGAAAAGAAAGTATTGTTTTGAAAGATGAAAATCTTGCGTTTAAGAAGAAGAAATTTGATTTAGAAAATATTGTTGAAAACTTTACGAATGGAAAAAGAAATTTTGAAAAACTTATTGGTAGTCAAAGATGTGTTTTTGACAAGGCAGACTTGGGATATATGTCAAAACAAAAACACAAATCTTATAAAAACTTCTTTGATAATCCTTCTACATTAAAGTCCAATATTCAAAATTCTTTTCATAATAATTTTGTCAAAAAATGATACAATTATAATCATTCAAGTTCTTCATATATGCCACATGCTATTTGCAATTTTTGTAATAGAAATGGTCATAATTATCATGATTGTCCTATTAGAAGAAAACATACAATGACTATTAGGGTCATATGGGTACCTAAACATCTTGTTTCTTCTAATATTAATAAATAAAGGACCCAAAGAACTTGGGTACCAAGAAAAATAATTTTAATTGTTTTTATAGGTATGCATGAAGTCTTCCACAAGCAAAAACAAATGGTTTTTAGATAGTGGATGTTTAAGACACATGATGGGAGACAAGACTAAGTTCTTTGATCTTAGATCTAAAGAAGAAGGACACGTAACATTTGGAGACAACTCAAAATGGAAGATCGTGGGAATAGGTAAAATTGGTAATAAATGTTCTCTCATGATTGAAGATGTTCTACTTGTTGAAGATCTAAAACATAATCTTTTGAGTATAAGTCAATTATGTGATAAAGGATTTACAGGTACGTACTTTCAAAATGGATAAGTGCATTATTTTGAATGATCATGATTGTAATATTTTTTTTACTGCTTTTAGAAATAACAATGTTTATACAATCGATTTTGAAGAAATTACCTCACAAGATGCAATTTTTTTTTCAGCTCAAAATAAAACTAGTTGGCTATGGCATAGAAGACTAGGTCATGCCAACCTGAAACTTATTTCTAAACTTTCAAAAAATGATCTTATAAGAGGTTTACCAAAGGTAAATGTTTTTAAAGATAAAATTTGTGATACATGCCAACTTGGTAAACAAACAAAAACTTCTTTTAAAACCAAGAAACATATTTCCACTACCAGACCACTGCAACTGATACACATTGATCTTTTTGGACCAAATAGAGTTGCAAGTCTAAGAGGAAAATATTATGCATTTGTTATTGTTAATGATTTCTCTAGATATACTTGGGTCATCTTTCTTGCTCATAAAGATGAGACACATAATACCTTTACCAAGTTATGCAAGAGAATTCAAAATGAAAAAGGCTATACTATTTCAAGTATCCGAAGTGATAGAGGAAAAGAGTTTGTTAATAAAAATATTGAAACATTTTGCGATGAAAATGGTTTTGTGCATAATTTTTCTGATAGTAGAGAGGAAAAATAGATCTCTTCAGGAGATGACAAAAACAATGCTTAATGAGAACAACTTGCCTAGTTATTTTTGGGCCGAAGCGGTAAGTACTGCATGTTATGTTATAAATAGAATTATGCTAAGGTCTAAATTAGATAAAACCCCGTATGAGCTTTGGAATGAGAAAAAACCCGACATTGGTTACTTTCATGTATTTGGATGCAAATGTTTTATTTTGAATGACAGGGATAATTTAGGCAAATTTGATGCAAAATCTGATGAAGGTATTTTTCTCGGGTATTCTACTAATAGTAAAGCTTATAGAGTATTCAATAAAAAGACTTTGACTGTACAAGAATCTATGCATATAGTATTTGATGAATCTAATTCTCTACTCTCCAAGAAATCCATTGATGAAGAAACAGGAGGTATAAATAATACATAAAGTCTCAATCTCAACAAAGAGAACACAATAGAGGAAGCCCAACATGGAGACAAAGATCATTAAAATTTAATACAAGATACAACCAAACAGTGGAAATTTGTGAAAGATCATCCAGTGGAACAAATTCTAGAAGAACCTTCACAAGGTGTAAGCACTCGATCTTCTCTTAGAAATATTTGCAATCATACTACTTTTCTATCTCAAATTGAACCTAAAAATATTGATTAATCTTGGATTCTAGCTATGCAAGAAGAGCTTAATCAACTTGAAAGAAATTATGTTTGGACACTTGTTCCTAAACCCAAAAATCATACTATTATTGGAACAAAATGGGTTTTTAGAAACAAGAAAGATGAGTCCGGAGTCATTACTAGAAATAATGCTCCACTTGTATCTCAAGGTTTTAATCAAGAAGAAGGAATCGATTGACTCGGTTTCGAATGTGCTTGCAAGTGTAGAAATGTCAAGTTGTATCAAGGATAAGTCCAGGATCGTATTCCACAGGGACAATGGGTTATCAAAGCATATAAGGGATTTTGAGTAACAAATGAATCGAGTATGAGAGATGAAAATAAAATTAAAATGCAATGCAAAAAATAATCGAAGTTGAAATTAGAGTTTCTAATCAAAAAGGCAAATTAACAAACGCTTGGGTTGGGTTTGAGATTCTTTTTATTTTGGATTCTAGATAATTTCTCGATTAACAATCCAGTCAAGGTATTGATATTCGGAAGATAAGAAATTAAGCTCAAGATTTTGCAATATTTTCTCAAGAAATTCTCTAATTTACTAGCCAAACTTATATTTATAATCAATCGAAAGAAGCCTTGATAATTTCAAGCTTTTGTTGTGCCTTACGTCAACAACAAAACAAGAGCAAGAGCCGCAATCTATTTTCCATTTAAATCCGACTAGTAACTTAGTGAAATCAACATTAAACAACAAAATATTGCATCAAACTAGAATCTAAAATAAATTAAATCTCATTCCACAACCCAAGCTTTAGAAATTAGTTACACATGATATTTTTAGTAACAAAAAT
>QGSO01000207.1:732291-825014 GCA_011037825.1 Carya cathayensis
ACCACAGGGAAAGTGCTTTGTGGTCCTAAGAAAGCATACTTCAACTCCAATGGAAGAGGTTTGAAGTCCAAAGTTGGGGATTGCTCCTCCGAAGGTTTGAGAGTTGATGTCAATGGTGGAAGTTGCTCAAATTTTGGCCTCCATGGTGGTGTAACTTGCTGACCTATTGAGGAAACAAGAGATGAGTCATTAATATTATCAACTATTTTCAAATCTTCTTCAAATTCCTCTAAAGAATCAATAAGTTGAAAGTAATGTGCAGAATTTCATCAATGAAATTTTCCAGTAAATTCACTTCATGAACTTCTTCAACTTCTTGCGGTTGCCTGCAAAGATTAAAAAAATATTTAGCTCCAAGGTCATATTTCCAAAACTCAATTTAAAACTCCACTTCTACAATTTATGAGTGCATTAGAAGTGCCAAGAAAGGTCTTCCTAAGATAACCGGTGCTTGGAAAGTAGAATGATTAGTCAATTGCATGTCGAGTACGACAAAGTCTACTGGATAGTAGAATTTGTCTACTTGAACCAAAACATCTTCCACAACACCTCTAGGAATCTTTATAGACCTATCTGCCAACTGCAATGTGATAGAAGTAGATTTCAACTCACCCAATCCAAGCTGAACATAAACATTATAAGGCAATAAGTTCACACTTGAACCTAAGTCTAATAATGCTTGGCCTATTTTTGAGTTCCCTATCATGCAAGCTATGGTAGGGGATCCTGGATCCTTGTATTTGGGAGGAGTGTTGGTTTGGATAATAGCACTAACCTGCTCAGTAAGAAAAGCTTTCTTTTGCACATTCAATTTTCTTTTTACGGTGCATAAATCCTTTAAAAATTTAGCATAGGTAGGAATCTGTTGAATAGCATCCAACAATGGTATATTGATCCTAACTTGCTTAAAAATTTCAAGAATTTCAGCGTGATGCTTATCTTTGTGCAAAGGGGTTAATCTTTGAGGAAAAGGTGCAAGTGTAGTGCTTGGGACACTGTTAGATTCCAAAGGATCATGTGCCTTATTTTCAGAAAGAGGTTTAGAAATGTTACCATTCTTTTCTACGTCTTGATCTGGGATGCCGATCACCTTACCACTTCTCAAGGTTGTAATAGCCTTGACTTGCTTGACATTTGGATCTCTTGCCATACTTTGAAATTGCTGGTTTTGGCCTTGGGGATTAGGCTGAGATTGTGCAGGGAACTTCCCTTTCTCTTGAGCGCTCATGGTTGTGGTCAACCTTGTGATTGACCCTCGAATGTCAGCAATGGCTTGTGAATTTTGACTGTTGATAGCAGCTTCGCTTTGCATGAATTGTTGAAAATTGGTGGACAGCTACTGAAAATTGGTGGATAATTGCTGGAAATTGTCTTCAAGGTTCTTTTTCTGAGCTGGTACCATGTGGTTGGCATACTGAGATGGTCCTGGACCTCCTGGAGTAGTGTAGGGTACAATTTGTGAAGGACCAGCTATGTTGGGTGCAAGAAAAGCAGCTTGATCACCTCTTGAACTGAAATTAGGGTGATTTCTCCATCCCGAATTATAGGTGTTGGAATAAGGACCTGAAAAAGATTTAGCAACCATATTAACAGCATTAGATTGATCCAAAAGAACTTCTTTAAAAGGTGGAATGGTTGGGCAATCATTAGTTGAATGCCCTTGGCCCTCACAAATATTACAGCTCAAGGTAATTTGAGGTACAGTTTGTACTTCATTCACCTTTTTCAACTCAATCACCTCCAATTTTTTTGACAATAAGGCAAATTTAGCTTTCAAATCATCTTCCTCATTTAAAACATATTTACCTCCCCCACTTACAATCCTCAATGGTTCAGCTCTATCATAGACACAAGAAGTGTCCCATGATTGAGCGTTTTCAGCCAAGTAATCAAAATATGCAAATGCTTCTTCCGGTTCCTTATTAAAGAATTCTCCATTACACATGGTTTCAACAAATTGTCGCATCTTAGGTATCAAAGCTTCATAAAAAAAACTAATAATGCGCCAATTTTCGTAACCATGGTGTGGACAAGCATTTAACAGATCTTTGAATCCTTCCCAACTTTGATAAAAAGTTTCATTTTCCTTTTGAGAAAAATTCATGATTTGTCTCTTTAAAGCATTGGTGCGATGCATTGGAAAAAACTTTTTCAGAAATTTGACTTGCATTTCTTGCCATGTTCCAATGGATCTTGGCCTCAATGCATTCAACCATGTTTTTGCTTTGTCCTTAAGAGAAAAAGGAAACAACTTCAATCTAACAATCTCCTCAGTACAATTTTGATCCAAAAATGTGGAGCATACTTCCTCAAACTCCTTGAGGTGCAAGTAGGGATTTTCAGAATCCATCCCATGAAAATGAGGCAATAATGGTATCATTCCAGGTTTAAAATTGAAAGTATGAGCATTCAAAAGTGTAATGATGCATGATGGAGTGGTGGTCCTAATAGGATGCAAGTATTCTCTAAGTGTCCTGTTGGGATTTGCCATTTCTCCAGCATTGTGTCCTTCTTCTTCAGCCATGTTACTATGAGTGTCAACTGATGATTCAAATGCTGAATTAAGAGAAACAAATGATGCACTCGATGATGAGGTCGATGATTCGGTCCTAGCAAGTCTATATGTGCTATCTCTAGCCCAACCAGACATGCAACTTCAGCACAAAACAAATTAAAAGTAAACAAGTAAAATGAGAGGTAAAGATATCACCCAGGCTGTGAAGAGGTTCACAGCTTCATAAACATCCTCTCAGGAAAAAGAGAATGCTCTGATAAGCACCAATTGTCCCTGGCAACGACGCCAAAAACTTGACTCGGTTTCGAATGTGCTTCCAAGTGTAGAAGTGTCAAGTTGTATCAAGGATAAGTCCAGGATCGTATTCCACAGGGACAATGGGTTATCAAAGCGTATAAGGGATTTTGAGTAACAAATGAATCGAGTATGAGAGATAAAAATAAAATTAAAATGCAATGCAAAAAATAATCGAAGTTGAAATTAGAGTTTCTAATCAAAAAGGCAAATTAACAAACGCTTGGGTTAGGTTTGAGATTCTTTTTATTCCGGATTCTAGTAATTTCTCGATTAACAATCCAGTCAAGGTATTGATATTTGGAAGATAAGAAATTAAGCTCAAGTTTTTGCAATATTTTCTCAAGAAATACTCTAATTTACTAGCCAAACTTATATTTATAATCAATCGAAAGAAGCCTTGATAATTTCAAGCTTTTGTTGTGCCTTACGTCAACAACAAAACAAGAGCAATAGCCGCAATCTATTTTCCATTTAAATCCGACTAGTAACTTAGTGAAATCAACATTAAACAACAAAATATTTCATCAAACTAGAATCTCAAATAAATTAAATCTCATTCCACAACCCAAGCTTTAGAAATTAGTTACACATGATATTTTTAGTAACAAAAATAAATCTAAGATAGGTCATGATAAAATCTAAAAAAAAGAATATCCAAATGAAATAAATCCTAACATTTTAAGTTACTGTATGAAAATAAATACAGAAGAACAAATAAGACAAGCTGAATGAACTACTAGGAAATAAAGCTGGAAAAACAACAAAAGGTAAAATAAACTAAAACTGAAAGCAAGTATAATAAGAGTGAAAATGAACCCGCCCAAGTCTCCGTCTCTACCAGCCAAAGTAAAGAAAAATATCAAAATAAATCCAAAGAGAGTGAAGGAGAGCTACGTCTACTCAAAACTAAAAAAAAAAAAAACTCAAAGACTACTGCTGCACCGAATGTTTAACCGAAAGCAAAGAAAAACAGAAAAACAAGTGCCCCCTCTGTCTACTATGTAAAGAAAAAAAAAATCCTACTGCTCTAAGCTTCCTACCCGAAGGAAAAAGAAGAAACAAATGCCTCTCTGCTCTATGTAAACTGCAGAAAAAACAGTCTCTCCAAACTAAAAGCTGCCCCTGGTTTTATAAGGTCTGCATGTGTGAGCTTTCTTCTCATTTTCTGTCCGTGAGCTGCTGTTTCCAGGTTCGTGCCAGCGTGTGAAGTGCATGTGTGCTGCCCGAGTGTGACCTGCATGTGTTCGTGAGCTGCAGCTGGTTTTCTGCATGTGCTGGTTGCTTTCCAGCCGTGAGTTGCAGCATGATTTCAGCATGTGCTGGTTGCTTTCCAGCCGTGAGTTGCAGCATGATTTCTGCATCAGCTGGTTGCTTTCCAGCCGTGCGTTGTTAATTGTTTTCTTTCAACTTTCTGCATTTGTGTTCAATCTGTGAGTTGCTATTCTGCTTTGTGTGAGTGACTTTCTGCAGGTGCTGTCCAACTTTTCTGCATGTGCTGGTTTGCCGTGGGTTGCTTCATGTGTTCGTGAGCTGCAAGTTTCACTTTATGCATGTGTGCCGTGAGCTGCATGTGTTGGTTTGATTTCCAGCCGTGAGTTGCTTTTCCATTTTCTGCATGTGCTGGTTTGAGTGCTGCATGTGTTGGTTGCTGTTCGAGTGATGCATGTGTTGTGCTGTGTGAGATTCTTTTCCATTTTCTACATGTGCTTTCATCCGTGAGTTGCTGAATGTGTAAGCTGCTGTTGTCCAAAATGAATGTAAAGTAAAGTAAAAAAAAAAAGACAAAAGCAGCTGCATGGTCCTCTCTCTATGAACTCCATGAAAATTCTGAAATGCCCCTTTATCTTGTGTTGATTTCCTCTGTTGTCCTACTCCTCATCCAGCTGAGTTCTATTCTCTTTTAATATTTTCATAAATGCCCTACAGTACATTAAAAATGTATTTCTTTCAAAGGCAAATATAGAACTTTATGTGTATAAAATATTGACATCAATTAATTTGACATTCAATATTAGAATTTGATGCATAATTAAGTATTCAATCCTTATTTGATAAAATAAATCACTCATTTAAACAACTTAATTATGCAATTCTAACCCTTTATCACACCTTCCAACTAGCTTTTTGCTAGACTCTAGCAAATAAAGCGAATGAATTCATGCAAAGGTGAAATTACCAACTACAATTTGAGAAAATCTGAGAATCACATGCCATGAAATAGACTTGTTGAGTTTAAGAACACTGGAAATAGATTAATCTGAATTTTGTATCAACTGGGAGATTTATACACCATTTAGTTAATCAACCAAGGGAATTACATGTAACAAAGCTTACTTCTTCAAGTGCATGGGAATGAGGTTAGAATTCCAAGATCGTCTACCAAGAGACATTAACAGTTTCAATCACAACAATCATTCTGAGAAAACCACATGGTCTTACTCTAATTCAAAACCATTGTAGTGGCGGCTTTCACGCTATTACACTTTGAAAGGCACCTACTTCTCTTTTTTTGTAAGGACCCCGGTAATAGGCAGCCTTTTCCACTACACAAACATAATTTTTGTTTTTTTTTGTTTTGTTTTTTTTTTTTTTTTTTTTGTTTTTTGATTTCCTAGTGGGGGAATCGGACCTATGAATGTGCGCCTACCCACACTTTCACAAGTCAGCCCTTACCACTAGTCTACCTAAAGGAATCTTTTTTTTTTTTTTTTTATCCCTGGCTTGTCCCTTTTCTCATTTAATTCAGATTTCTTCCTAAACCATTAGGATATGGTTCATTAGAGTTTCAAACAATTGAAGTGTAAACCAACCAACAATGACTCAATGTAGTCTTTCTAGGCCTTCCGAGTGTGTGTTGTGTGTGTTTTAGCAAAACTTTTAACATCTTTCCCTTGGTTTAACAACTAAATAAAATGGATAAGTTCCTCTTTTGACATATACTCATATTTGCACTACATTCCACATGTTCCATGACCTCAAAAAAAAAAATTTTTTTTAACACTTTCCAGTATGCAAAATTCAACTCATTACTAGTACTCCCCAAGGTGGACCAAAATATGTCTAAGGCATGCAAATAGAGAAATAAATTCTCTTCCACCCCCCAACTAGATTGTAGCATTATCCTCAATGATGCAAGAGAAATGAAGGAATTTACACAAAGAGAGCAGTTAAGGGGCAAAACAACTAAAAGAAGAACCGAAAATTCAAAGAAAAAAAAGAAGGAAAAGGAAGTACCTGGACAGCTTTGAAAGGAACTCAACCAAAATAAAAATAAAAACTGAAAAACAAAAGAAAACAATGAAAAGAATTGGATAAAACAAGAACAATCAATTAGGATCAAGCAAATGTAGAGTAGATTCCTCAGGTGCAAAGTTAGAAATAAAAGGCTTGAGCCTTTGACCATTAACCTTAAAAGCATTTCCATTTTGAGGATTGACAACCTCAATAGCACCATGAGAGAAAACTGTTTTAACCACATAGGGGTCACTCCATCGGGATCTTAACTTGCCAGGGAACAAATGAAGTCCGAATTGTAGAGTAAAACCTGTTGATTAGGCTCAAATGATTTTCTTTGAATATGCTTATCATGGAAAGACTTCATGCGTTCCTTGGACAGCTTAGAATTATCATAAGCATCCCTCCGAAGTTCCTCTAATTCACAAAGATGTAATTTCCTCAAAGATTCAGCTTGATCAAGATCAAAATTAAACTTTTTGATGGCCCAAAATGCACGGTGTTCAAGCTCAACAGGGAGGTAACAAGCCTTACCATAGATTAACCGATAAGGAGACATGCCCAAAACAGTTTTATATGCAGTCCTATATGCCCATAATGCATCGGTTAATTTCAAAGACCAATCCTTTCAGTTAGGACTCACAGTTTTTTCCAAAATGGTCTTAATTTCCCTATTAGCAAGTTCAACTTGGGCATTCGTTTGGGGGTGATATAGGGTAGAAATTTTGTAGTGAATGCCATACTTATGCAAGAGGGCAGCAAAAGGCTTGTTGCAAAAATGGGTGCCGTTATCACTTATGATGGCCTTAGGCATGCCAAATCTAGCAAAAATATTTTCCTTCAAAAATTTAACCACCACCTTATGGTCATTTGTTTTACATGGTATGGCTTCGACCCATTTTGAAACATAATCAACGGCCACTAAGATGTACAAATAACCAAAAGAAGAAGGAGATGGCCCCATAAAATCAATTCCCCAACAATCAAAAATCTCTATGACCAAATTGGGTTTTAAAGGCATCATGTTCCTTTTAGTGACAGTACCTAATTTCTGACATGACTCGCAAGTTTTGCAAAAACTATATGCATCTTTAAACAAATGAGGCCAATAAAAACCACTTTGTAAAATTTTTGCAACTGTCTTGTGTGCAGAAAAATGACCCCCACACGCCTCACTATGGCAAAAAGAAAGGACAGCTTACATTTCATGCTCAGGCACACATTTTCTAATGATTTGATCAGGACAATACTTGAAAAGGTAAGGATCATCATAAAAGAACGATCTCACCTCATGCATGAATTTNACTGAAGAAGTTTGGGATGGAAGGTGCTAAGGAAACTGGAACACCAATGAGCCCATCCACTAAACTTGATAAAGATGAATCCGGTAAGCTAGTTGACTCAAAGGTATATCGATGTATGATTGGTAGCTTATTATATTTGACAGCCAGTAGACCTAATATTATGTTTAGTGTGTGCGTATGTGCACGCTTTCAATCATTTCCAAAAGAATCTCATTTAATTGCAATTAAGCGCATTCTTAGATATCTTAGTGGTACAATTAACCTAGGGTTATGTTACCCTAAACACACATCTTTCGATCTAATCAGCTACACAGATGCAGATTATACTGGTTGTAAAATAGATCGAAAAAGTACTAGTGGAGCATGCCATTTCTTAGGTCATGCACTAGTTTCCTGGTTTAGTAAAAAACAAAATTCTGTTGCACTATCTACTGCTGAAGCAGAATATGTTGCTGCAGGTAGTTGTTGTGCTCAAGTTCTTTACATGAAGCAACAACTTGAAGATTTTAAACTCATATATAATTACATTTCAATCAAATGTGATAATACAAGTGCTATAAATCTTTCAAAGAACCCAATACAACATTCTAGAACTAGGCATATATATTGAAATAAGATATCATTTTCTTCGAGATCATGTGCAGAAAGGCGATATAGTACTAGAGTTCACAAACACACACGATCAGTTAGCAGATATATTCACAAAACATTTACCAGAATATAGATTATGTATGATTAGAAGAGAAATAGGTATGATGCATGTTATGAATATCTCTTAAAAGATAGATCATAGTTCATAAAAATAGAGAGATATTTTTTTAAATACTTTTACATAAACTTGAGGTTCTTAGCCTCATGTTTGAGACGCTCATTCTCTTCATACAATATCATGCCATCCTTATTCATGGGAACTGGCAAGCGGAATGAAGAATCCAATAGAGATTTTAACTGTTTATTCTTCTGCCGAAAGATTCCTTCCCTTGTGTGAGACTCTTGAACAATTCGTTGAAGTACGACAATTTATTTTTTAAGCTTTTCAATCTCATGGTTTTTGGCTTGTACTCGCTGGGAAAAAGCAACAATAGAGGATGAGTAACGAGTCCCGAGACTCACCAAGTCGTAGATAGCATCGGAGTCTGACTTATTAGCCAAACTATTATTTTCTTACTACAACATGGCACCAATGGTAGCTGTAGAAAGGACAGGAGATTGAGGTGTAGATTACCTCATGAATGGATCTAGAGGAATGTTAGAAGAATGAGCCATTGAGAAAAGAATTGAACACTTGAAGCGAGAATGTTGAAGGAATGCAGATGAGTTATAGAGATGAGAATATGATTTGATGCAAATCGGATGAACTTTAAGACTGATTTTATAGAGATAGCATAAAAAACAAGACAAACTATTGTCTCTTCAAATCTTATTTAGTCAAAAGAAATACAAGATATGCTGGACACACATTGTCAAAAGTTTTCTTAGTAAGCCAGCGAGATTAACAGTAGATTGTCCCTATTTTTCTAGTAAACGATGAACCTCTGCTGTTATCTGCCGATGTTGACCTTGTATCTGAACGCTTTTTCATTCCAGCTCCTCTATTCGTGGTTGCAGATCATGAGCATACCAATCTGTAAATTTTTTCAACTCTTGCTTTCTTGCTTTAGCCTTTTATTCTCTCTATCCTTATTAGCAAGCTTCTGTCGTAACTCAAATATTTGCATGTTAAGATGATCAATCTCACTCACCCTCGCCATTAACCTCCGAGACATGATCCTAACAAAGGTAGCATATTGACTACTGAGTATTCTTGATTCTGCAATAATCTCAGAATCTGCCCTACTAGAAAAACGGTTCTCTGCTCCTATCATGGTATTGACAGCCTCAGGAGAGAAGATTGATGGTTGATGCGTCAAGGGTTCCTGACTCAAGTCTGGAACATTAGTGAAAGATAATTGCTCAACCATTTTGTCGTTATGGAAAAACAGAACTCGGATCAAGAAGCGATGTTTCTTTTTGTATCCGATAGGTGAAAATGATCATTTTTTTATAGAAACTCAGAGTCTTCAATCCCGTTTGTCAACAACATCAGGCAATTGTTTAAATCTTCAGCCGCACTAAATTCATAAAGTTAGGCCTTGAGGCTTTACAGCACTTGTCGGGTCACAGACGGCTCCCTTTTTCAACTATCTACAGTGACTATTAACGTACCATTTTTTTTACTCTATTTACTTGCTGCCGATCCTTTTTAATGATGCTAAAAGAGGGAGAAGTTTTAGACAAGAACATTAACATTGTTTAAATTGTTAAACTTGTTATATATGCTTGGAATTATATTTATATTTTTGCTTGAAAAACTAACGCACATTCTCAGGGGGAGCTTAAGTATTAATACAGGCCTCAGGTTCTATCAAGTATTTGTCGTCATCAAAAATGGGGAGATTGTTGAACCCAAGGTTTCAAGTTTTATGTAATTATACATCTACACATGGATTTTGATGATAATAAATGAATTCAAAGAATAAAGGAGTTTCAAGCTCAAGTTATCTACACAATGCAGTCAAGCATATCAAGAAACCAAGTATGAGCAAGAAGAGAACAAGTTCACATTAAAGTCATGGAGTAATGTTGTAAATCTCTTAAATATACGAAATTAGGATTAAGGCTCAAAATTAATATTTTATCATAAATCATTAAAATACATTTTTCACATGTGCATGAATATTTTGAAAATTAAATTTGAAAATTTTGAAAGATGATTGATTGTCATCTTTCACATGTGCATGTTTTATTTAAATATTTTCAAAAGTAATTGATGCTTTTCTTGACTTATGCAAAAGGTAGATGTCTTTGTTTGAAAATTTTAAAAAGTAAAGTGTGCTCCTTTTGTCATATGTAAAAAGTAAAAGATTAGGTTTGAAATTTTTGAAAAGTAAATTGTGCTCCTTTTGTTACATGCAAAAAGTAAAAAGATTAGGTTTGAATTTTTTGAAAAGTGAATGATAATGTCTTTAACATGTGAATCTTTTTAAATTTGAATATGAAGTCTCATATGCCTATAAATAGAACATTTGAGAGCTTCACATTCACAACACCAAGAGCATACAACATTCATTCAAAACTTTCATTCTCTCTTCTTTAAGCCTTGAACCTTAACCCTTGTTCACTTTAAGAGATATAGTTTGTGCTGTATTGTTCTTATTTCACTCATTGAGGAGTGTTTTCTGATAACCTACCCACTATCAAATCTTGTATCAGTAAAAGGGTGTGTATAACCCTTGTGCGTGTAGAAAGTGTTCTACACAGGGAATAGTTGAATCACCACGTGTAAGGTGATTGCAAGTGTAGAGGGTGTTCTACACGGATCCTTTGTAGCGGTGTTGTTCAAATGTGTAATAGGTTTCTATCTCCACCTAAAGGAGAATGAATAGTGAATTCGGGGATCCTCAAGAGGTAACTTGAGGCGAGGACGTATGCAGTGGGGCCGAACCTCGTTAACATACTGAGTTTGCTTCTCTCTTACCCTTACTCTTTATATTTATTGTTGTTTTGCATTTTGTTTATATTTTATATTATATATTTGATTTATAATTGTTATTTTTTTTAAATACAACTCAATTCACCCCCCTCTTGTGTTAGTCGTCTGGGCAACACTTTATAATTTACATTTGTCATCTTATTCTCATGGAGAGATGAATTCTACTAATATGAAAATAATCTGCCTTTAAAACAAATAGAAAGATGACATAGTCTTAGAAAGTTCTCTATTTAATTTTCTTCCTAACGCATTGCAACTATAATCTATATATTTACACACACACACACAAAAATCGGGTCGGAACACTATTCCGAAAACAGTGTCGGGTCGGTACCGGGTATCTTCTGAGCGGAAGATGCCCTAATCGGGTCGGGTCAGAATGCTATTGTTGAACCTAAGATTTCAAGTTTTTTGTAATCATATATTTACACATGGATTTTGATAATAACAAATGAATTCAAAGAATGAAAGAGTCTCAAGCTCAAGTTGTCCACAAAATGGAGTCAAGCACATCAAGGAACCAAGCACGAACAAGAAGGGAACAAGTTCACATTAAAGTTATAGAGTAATATTGTAAATCTCTTAAAAATTCGAAATTAGGATTAAGGCTCAAAATTTATATTTTATCATAAAGTATTAAAATACATTTTTCACATGTGCATGAAATTTTTTGAAAATTAAATTTGAAAATTTTGAAAGATAATTGATTGTCATCTTTCACATGTGCATGCTATGATTAAAGGTTTGAACTTTGAAAATATTAAAGATGATTGATTGTCATCTTTCACATGTGCATGTTTTATTTGAATAATTTCAAAAGTGATTGATACTTTTCTTGACTTATGCAAAAGTAAGATGTCTTTGTTTGAAATATTTGAAAAGTAAAGTGTGCTCCTTTTGTCATATGCAAAAAGTAAAAGATTAGGTTTGAAATTTTTGAAAAGCAAAGTGTGCTCCTTTTGTCATATGCAAAAAGTAAATAATTAGGTTTGATTTTTTTGAAAAGCAAAGTGTGCTCCTTTTGT
Source organism: Carya cathayensis (assembly GCA_011037825.1). Taxonomy (NCBI): domain Eukaryota; kingdom Viridiplantae; phylum Streptophyta; class Magnoliopsida; order Fagales; family Juglandaceae; genus Carya; species Carya cathayensis. The sequence continues at coordinate 744,199 of QGSO01000207.1, forward strand.
CATATGCAAAAAGTAAACAGATTAGGTTTGAATTTTTGAAAAGTGAATGATGATGTCTTTGACATGTGAATCTTTTTAAATTTGAATATGAAGTCTCATATGCCTATAAATAGATCATTTGAGAGCTTCACATTTACAACATCAAGAGCAGACAATATTCATTCAAAGTTATCACTCTCTCTTCTCTAAGCATTGAGCCTTAACTCTTATTCATTTTGAGAGATATAGTTTGTACTTGTATTGTTCTTATTTCACTCATTGAGGAGTGTTTTCTGATATCCTACCCACTATCAATTCTTGTATCAGTAAAAGGGTGTGTACAACCCTTGTGCGTGTAGAAAGTGTTCTACACAGGGAATAGTTGAATCACCACGTGTAAGGTGATTGCAAGTGTAGAGGGTGGTCTACACAGATCCTTTGTAATGGTGTTGGTCAAAGGTGTAATAGGTTTCTATCTCCACCTGAAGGAGATTGAATAATGAATTCGGGGATCCTCAAGGGGTAGCTTGAGGCGAGGACGTAGGCAGTGGGGCCGAACCTCGTTAACATACTGAGTTTGCTTCTCTCTTACCCTTACTCTTTATATTTATTGTTGTTTCATATTTTGTTTATATTTTATATTGTATATTTGATTTATAATTGTTATTTTCTTAAATACAACTCAATTCACCCCCCCTCTTGTGTTAGTCATCTGGTCAACAATTGGTATCAGAGCTAAAGCTCTATTATAAGATTAACTAGCTTTTGAGTTAAGATCTTATGGCTAACATTGCAGCTTCAGTTGGTGAAGGTCAATCTAGTAGTCGGCCTCCACTCTTTTGTGGAGACAATTACTCATTCTGAAAAGCTAGAATGAGAATATTCCTTCAGGCTCAAGGTCGAGAAATCTGGAAATGCATTGTAAATGGACCTTATATTCCAACAAAAGTGGTTGATGGAGTAAAGGTCAAAAAGGAAGAAGAAGAGTTTGATCGTGAAGACGATAGACTTTATACTTTGAATTTAACTGCTATGAATTTATTATATAATGCTCTCAATGGTAATGAGTTTAATAGGGTAATGACTTGTGCTACGGCAAAGGAAATTTGGGATAACTTGGAAGTTACTTATGAAGGAATTTCTCAAGTCAAAGAATCAAAAATTTATATTCTTACTCATGAATATGAAATGTTTAAGATGAATGATGATGAATCTATTTCTAGTATGTACATTCGTTTTACTAACATCATAAATAGCTTGACAGCTCTTGGCAAAGTTTATTCCAAAGTGGAGATAGTAAGAAAAATTCTCAACTCTCTACCAAAACGTTGGGAATCAAAAGTGACAGCGATTCTTGAAGCTAGAGACCTCAAGAAGCTTGAAGTGAATGAACTCATCGGGTCACTTATCACCCATGAGTACACATTGAAAAGAGGAGAAGAAGAAGAAAAGTCAAAGAAGAGCTTGGCACTTAAAGCTGCTCCTCATGAAAGTGAAAGTGATGAAGATGAGGAAAATGATGACAAGGATGAAGAAGTAGCGATGATAATAAGAAGAATTCAGAGGTTCTTAAAGAAAAATAAAACTCCTCCGTGGAAATCCTTCAAAAAGTTTTCCAAGAAAGATTGAGGTAAAAATGATATTTTAATTTGTTATAAATGTAATAAGCCTGGTCATATCAAGTCAGATTGTCCTCTGCTAAAGAAAGATCGAAACAAAGGCAAGAAAGCAATGAAAACTACATGGGATGATGATTCAAGTAGCTCAGATAGTGAAGCAAGCAATGGAGAATCAGCAAATCTTTGTCTTATGTTTAAAGATGACATTGAGGAAACAAATCTTGATAATATTGAAAATCCTTCATATGAAGAATTGCAAAATGTTTTAGAAGAGATATATGAGGAATTTGAAAAATTGGGTATCAAATATATTGCTTTAAAAAAGAAAAATTCTTCTTTAACAAACGAAATTGATATGTTAAGAAAAGAAAGTATTGTTTTGAAAGATGAAAATCTTGAGTTGAAAAAGAAGAAAACTGATTCAGAAAATATTGTTGAAAACTTTACGAATGGAAAAAGAAATTTTGAAAAACTTCTTGGTAGTCAAAGATGTGTTTTTGACAAGGCAGGCTTGGGATATATGCCAAAACAAAAGTTCAAACCTTATAAAAACTTCTTTGATAATCCTTCTACATCAAAGTCTAATATTCAAAATTCTTTTCATAATAAGTTTGTCAAAAAAGGATACTATTATAATCATTCAAGATCTTCATATATGTCACATGTTATTTGCAATTTTTGTAATCAAAATTGTCATAATTATCATACTTGTCCTATTAGAAGAAAGCATACAATGACTATTAGAGCCATATGGGTATCTAAAAATCTTGTTTCTTCTAATACTAATAAATAAAGGACCCAAAGAACTTGGGTACCAAGAAAAATCATTTTAATTGTTTTTATAGGTATGCATGAAGTCCTCTACAAGCAAAAACAAATGGTTTTTAGATAGTGGATGTTCAAGACACATGACGGGAGACAAGACTAAGTTCTTTGATCTTAGATCTAAAGAAGAAGGACACGTGACATTTGGAGACAACTCGAAAGGGAAGATCGTGGGAATAGGTAAAATTGGTAATAAATCTTCTCTCATAATTGAAGATGTTCTACTTGTTGAAGGTCTAAAACATAATCTTTTGAGTATAAGTCAATTATGTGATAAAGGATTTACAGTTACTTTCAAAATGGATAAGTGCATTATTTTGAATGATCATGATTATAACATTTGTTTTACTGCCTTTAGAAGTAATAATGTTTATACAATCGATTTTGAAGAAATTACCTCACAAGATGCTATTTGTTTTTCAGTACAAAATGAAACTAATTGGTTATGGCATAGAAGACTAGGTCATGCCAACATGGAACTTATTTCCAAACTTTCAAAAAATGATCTTGTGAGAGGTTTACCAAAGGCAAATTTTCTTAAAGACAAAATTTGTGATGCATGCCAATTTGGTAAACAAACAAAAACTTCTTTTAAAACCAAGAAATATATTTCCACTACTAGACCACTGCAACTGATACACATGGATCTTTTTGGACCAAATAGAGTTGCAAGTCTAGGAGGAAAATATTATGCTTTTGTTATTGTTGATGATTTCTCTAGATATACTTGGGTCATCTTTCTTGCTCATAAAGATGAGGCACATAATGCTTTTACCAAGTTATGCAAGAGAATTCAAAATGAAAAGGGCTATACTATTTCAAGTATCCGAAGTGATAGGGGAAAAGAGTTTGTTAATAAAAATATTGAAACATTTTGTGATGAAAATGGTTTTGTGCATAATTTTTCTGCTCCTCGAACTCCTCAACAAAATGGGGTAGTAGAGAGGAAAAATAGATCTCTTCAAGAGATGGCAAGAACAATGCTTAATGAGAACAACTTGCCTAGTTATTTTTGGGCCGAAGCGGTAAGTACTGCATGTTATGTTATAAATAGAGTTATGTTAAGGTCTAAATTAGATAAAACCCCCTATGAGCTTTGGAATGAGAAAAAGCCCAACATTGGTTACTTTCATGTATTTGGATGCAAATGTTTTATTTTGAATGACAGGGATAATTTAGGCAAATTTGATGCAAAATCGGATGAAGGTATTTTTCTCGGGTATTCTACAAATAGTAAAGCTTATAGAGTATTCAATAAAAAGACTTTAACTGTACAAGAATCTATGCATGTAGTATTTGATGAATCTAATTCTCTACTCTCCAAGAAATCCATTGATGAAGAAACAGGAGGTATAAATAATACAGAAAGTCTCAATCTCAACAAAGAGAACACAATAGAGGAAGTCCAACATGGAGACATCAGGAAAGATCATCAAAATTTAATACGAGATGCAACCAAACAGTGGAAATTTGTGAAAGATCATCCAGTGGAACAAATTCTGGGAGAACCTTCACAAGGTGTAAGCACTCGATCATCTCTTAGAAATATTTGCAATCATACTGCTTTTTTATCTCAGATTGAACCTAAAAATATTGATGAAGCACTTCTTGATGAATCTTGGATTCTAGCTATGCAAGAAGAGCTTAATCAATTTGAAAGAAATGATGTTTGGACACTTGTTCCTAAACCCANTTGGAATAAGAAAAAACCCAACATTGGTTACTTTCATGTATTTGGATGCAAGTGTTTTATTTTAAATGACAGGGATAATTTAGGCAAATTTGATGCAAAATCTGATGAAGGTATCTTTCTCGGGTATTCTACAAATAGTAAAGCTTATAGAGTATTCAATAAAAAGACTTTGACTGTACAAGAATCTATGCATGTAGTATTTGATGAATCTAATTCTCTACTCTCCAAGAAATCCATTGATGAAGAAACAGGAGGTATAAATAATACGGAAAGTCTCAATCTCAACAAGGAGAACACAAAAGAGGAAGTCCAACATGGAGACATCAGGAAAGATCATCAAAATTTAATACAAGATGCAACCAAACAGTGAAAATTTGTGAAAGATCATCCAGTGGAACAAATTCTGGGAGAACCTTCGCGAGGTGTAAGCACTCGATCATCTCTTAGAAATATTTGCAATCATACTGCTTTTTTATCTCAGATTGAACCTAAAAATATTGATGAAGCACTTCTTGATGAATCTTGGATTCTAGCTATGCAAGAAGAGCTTAATCAATTTGAAAGAAATGATGTTTGGACACTTGTTCCTAAACCCAAAAATCATACTATTATTGGAACAAAATGGGTTTTTAGAAACAAGAAAGATGAGTCCGGAGTCATTACTAGAAATAAGGCTCGACTTGTAGCCCAAGGTTACAATCAAGAAGAAGGAATTGATTATGATGAGACATATGCACCAGTCGCAAGATTAGAAGCTATTCGAATGCTACTTGCATATGCTTGTTATAAAGATTTCAAACTTTTTCAAATGGATGTTAAAAGTGCTTTCTTAAATGGTTTTATAAATGAAGAGGTATATGTTGAGCAACCTCCAGGTTTTGAAAATCATATTTCTCCAAATCATGTTTTCAAACTCACAAAAGCACTATATGGACTCAAACAAGCTCCTAGAGCGTGGTACGAGAGACTCAGTGGTTTCTTGATTAAAAAAGGTTTCTCAAGAGGAAAAATTGATACAACTCTTTTCATTAAATACGAAAATGATGATATTCTTTTGGTTCAGATTTATGTTGATGATATAATATTCGGTGCTACTAATGAAAATATGTGTCAAGTTTTTGCTAAGACTATGCAGGATGAATTTGAAATGAGCATGATGGGAGAACTTACATTCTTTCTCGGATTGCAAATTAAGCAAGTAAAAAGTGGGACATTCATAAATCAATCAAAATATATTAAGTAATTGCTGAAGAAGTTTGGGATGGAAGGTACTAAAGAAACTGGAACACCAATGAGCCCATCCACTAAACTTGATAAAGATGAATCCGGTAAGACAGTTGACTCGAAAGTATATCGAGGTATGATTGGTAGCTTATTATATTTGACAGCCAGTAGACCAGATATTATGTTCAGTGTGTGTTTATGTGCACGTTTTCAATCATCTCCAAAAGAATCTCATTTAATTGCAGTTAAGCGCATTCTTAGATATCTTAGTGGTACAATTAACCTAGGGTTATGGTACCCTAAACACACATCTTTCGATCTAATCAGCTACACAGATGCAGATTATGCTGGTTGTAAAATAGATCGAAAAAGCACTAGTGGAGCATGCCATTTCTTAGGACATGCACAAGTTTCCTAGTTTAGTAAAAAACAAAATTCTGTTGCACAATCTACTGCTGAGACAGAATATGTTGCTACGGGTAGTTGTTGTCCTCAAGTTCTTTACATGAAGCAACAACTTGAAGATTTTAAACTCATGTATAATCACATTCCAATCAAATGTGATAATACAAGTGCTATAAATCTTTCAAAGAACCCAATACAACATTCTAGAACTAAACATATTGAAATAAGATATCATTTTCTTCGAAATCATATGCAGAAAGGTAATATAGTACTAGAGATCACAAACACACACGATCAGTTAGCAGATATATTCTCAAAACCTTTACCAGAAGATAGATTATCTATGATTAGAAGAGAAATAGGTATGATGCATATTATGAATATCTCTTAAAAGATAGATCAGAGTTCATAAAAATATAGAGATAATTTTTTTATACTTTTACATAAACTTGAGGTTCTTAGCCTCATGTTTGAGATACTCATTCTCTTCATACAATATCATGTCATCCCTATTCATGGGAACTGGCAAGCGGAATGAAGAATCCAATAGAGATTTCAACTTTTTATTCTTCTGCCGAAGGATTCCTTCCCTTGTGTGAGACTCTTGAACAATTCGTTGAAGTACAACAATTTGTTCCTTAAGCTTTTCAACCTCATGGTTTTTAGCTTGAATCTGCTAGGAAAAAGCAACAATAGAGGATGAGTAGCGAGTCCCGACTGTGACGCCCCCAAATCTCCACGTACGGACACGGAGAAATCGAGACGTCCGGATGGTGACAACACGGGTCACCACCCTGTCGACGAGTGCCAAGTGTGTGCAAGCGACAAAAGTGTATGAAGAAACACGCAGCGGATAGCAAAGACATATGACTAAGTACTAGAAATTTTTCCTTAACTTAATACAAACCAGTTCAAAAACATACATAATAAATTATTACAAATACGAATATAGATTCAAAGCCAAGTACAAAACATAAACTCCAACTCAGAACTCTGGCGGAGCCGCATCCTCGGGCTCAGCCTCCTCCTCCTCCTCGATCCCTGCATCAAAATCTACGATACCAAAAATGGTGCCGCAGGTAAGTACAATCCAAATAACGCAAGATAAAAACATATTACCCCCAAAACAATATGCATGAAGTATGCCCAATGCACATGTCCCAAAAACCATATTTTTCCACGCACGCCAAAATCCCATTTTGGCCCAAAAACATAACCGTCAAATCATATCCTTTAAAACATATCCTTCAAAACATTTTCCTTTAAATCAATCCTCATCATTATCCCAGATAATGACCCAATTCCAGAAACCACTATTTTCCCAGAAAATGGATCATAAAGCCACATATCACAATCTCACCATTATCTCAGATAATGGCCCATATCCAAATCAAACCCAAATCAATTCCAAATCAATTCCATATTATGCATGCGCCATGATCTCCCCTAGGGATCATCAGCAAGCCCTGGTTCGGTGCCACACCGTAAATAACGACTACGCGTATGACACCTAAACGAGCGATGCCCAGACTCGCGCCCAGCGCGTACCTGGCCAGGCCATCCTCTAGCCCCCGCCAGCAGAGGGCCACGGAGTCGGTGAGTAGAGCGATGCCCAGACTCGCGCCCAGCGCGTACCTGGCTGGGCCATCCTCTAGCCCCGCTCCCGTCGTCGCCCAGCGACAACTCAGGGGACGTCACTCAGTTTTACCCACTCCCGAGTGACCAGAGGAGCTCCACCGAGATAATAACCCATCCCGGCTTGGGCTCGTGAGACACACGCACCCAAAAATCCGTTTACACATGTAACACCATTTTTCAATAAAACACGCATGATCATGTATGCTCAATGCCATGCAATTAAAATCACATAAAACAACCAACACAACCCGAACATCACAAACAACCAACAACCAGCTCCGTCCTCAATTCCAACCGACCCCCGAACTCCTCGGACTCAGTCCGGAATCAACAAACCAACTAGATAAAAAAATAAATTATTGTAAAGGCAATAATATATTTAAATCTAAAACGAAGTTTGGGAAAATACTTACAGAGCTATACGGTATTTTTATAAGCTTCGGCGCGCACCAAAAGATGAGCGGAAAGCAACGTAACAATGCAAATGCACTGTAGCCGTGGGTCGCAAAATACCCACTTTTGAACGGGGACAAACCAAGACACCAAATTGATAGGGAATGGTCTAGGGATGTTTATTGTGATGACCCGCTTTTATGTGTATTTTCACTGAAGGGATATTTTAATTTAATTAAATATTTTATAGTACTTTTATTTTAAATTATCGAGTTTTGAATAGATTTTTTTGGCTGTTGAATTTAAATTGTGATTTAATTTATTTTGGCTTGTTTTTTGTTTTAAAAATTTAAATAATTGGTTTTTACTAGTTATTTATTTTATTTTAGCTTATTGATGTGTTTAAAATATTTTAGTGGTGTTTATTTATTTATTTGATGTAGTGTTAATTTATTTTAATCGTTTTATGTTTTTACAATATTCATTCAAAGCTTTCATTCTCTCTTCTCTAAGCATTGAGCCTTAACTCTTTTCATTTTGAGAGATATAGTTTGTGCTTGTATTGTTCTTATTTCACTCATTGAGGAGTGTTTTCTGATATCCTACCCACTATCAATTCTTGTATCAGTAAAAGGGTGTGTACAACCCTTGTGCGTGTAGAAAGTGTTCTACACAGGGAATCGTTGAATCACCACGTGTAAGGTGATTGCAAGTGTAGAGGGTGTTCTACACGGATCCTTTGTAGCGGTGTTGTTCAAAGGTGTAATAGGTTTTTACCTCCACCTGAAGGAGGTTGAATAGTGAATTCGGGGATCCTCAAGGGGTAGCTTGAGGCGAGGACGTAGGCAGTGGGGCCGAACCTCGTTAACATACTGAGTTTGATTCTCTCTTACCCTTACTCTTTATATTTATTGCTATTTCGTATTTTGTTTATATTTGATATTGTATATTTGATTTATAATTTTTTTTTTTTTTTAAATACAACTCAATTCACCCCCCCTCTTGTGTTAGTCATCTGGGCAACAATTGGTATCAGAGCTAAAGCTCTGTTATAAGATTAACTATCTTTTGAGTTAAGATCTTATGGCTAACATTGCAGCTTCATTTGGTGAAGGTCAATCTAGCAGTCGGCCTCCACTCTTTTGTGGAGACAATTATTCATTCTGGAAAGTTAGAATGAGAATATTCCTTCAGGCTCAAGGTCGAGAGATCTGGAAATGCATTGTAAATGGACCTTATATTCCAACAAAAGTGGTTGGTGGAGTAAAGGTCAAAAAGGAAGAAGAAGAGTTTGATCGTGAAGACGATAGACTTTATACTTTGAATTTAACTGCTATGAATTTATTATATAATGCTCTCAATGGTAATGAGTTTAATAGAGTAATGACTTGTGCTACGGCAAAAGAAATTTGGGATAACTTGGAAGTTACTTATGAAGGAACTTCTCAAGTTAAGGAATCAAAAATTTATATTCTTACTCATGAATATGAAATGTTTAAGATGAATGATGATGAATCTATTTCTAGCATGCACACTCGTTTTACTAACATCATAAACAGTTTGACAGCTCTTGGTAAAGTTTATTCCAAAGTGGAAATGGTAAGAAAAATTCTCAACTCTCTACCAAAACGTTGGGAATCAAAAGTGACAGCGATTCTTGAAGCTAGAGACCTCAAGAAGCTCGAAGTGAATGAACTCATCGGGTCACTTATCACCCATGAGTACACATTGAAAAGAGGAGAAGAAGAAGGAAAGCCAAAGAAGAGCTTGGCACTTAAAGCTGTTCCTCATGAAAGTGAAAGTGATGAAGATGAGGAAAATGACGATAAAGATGAAGAAGTTGCGATGATAACAAGAAGAATTCAGAGATTCTTAAAGAAAAATAAAACTCCTCCGAGGAAATCATTCAAAAAGTTTTCCAAGAAAGATTCAGGTAAAAATGATACTTTAATTTGTTATAAATGCAATAAGCCTGGTCATATCAAGCCAGATTGTCCCCTGCTAAAGAAAGATCGAAACAAAGGCAAGAAAGCAATGAAAGCTACATGGGATGATGATTCAAGTAGCTCAGATAGTGAAGCAAGCAATGAAGAATCAGCAAATCTCTGTCTTATGGCTAAAGATGATATTGAGGTAACAAATTTTGATAATATTGAAAATCCTTCATATGAAGAATTGCAAAATGTTTTAGAAGAGGTATATGAAGAATTTGAAAAATTGGGTATCAAATATACTGCTTTGAAAAAGAAAAATTCTTCTTTAACAAACGAAATTGATATTTTAAGAAAAGAAAATATTGTTTTGAAAGACGAAAATCTTGAGTTGAAGAAAAAGAAAACTGATTTAGAAAATATTGTTGAAAACTTTACGAATGGAAAAAGAAATTTTGAAAAACTTCTTGGTAGTCAAAGATGTGTTTTTGACAAGGCAGGCTTGGGATATATGCCAAAACAAAAGTTCAAACCTTATAAAAACTTCTTTGATAATCCTTCTACATCAAAGTCTAATATTCAAAATTCTTTTCATAATAAGTTTGTCAAAAAAGGATACTATTATAATCATTCAAGATTTTCATATATGTCACATGCTATTTGTAATTTTTGTAATAGAAATGGTCATAATTATCATACTTGTCCTATTAGAAGAAAACATACAATGACTATTAGGGCCATATGGGTACCTAAAAATCTTGTTTCTTCTAATACTAATAAATAAAGGACCCAAAGAACTTGGGTACCAAGAAAAATCATTTTAATTGTTTTTATAGGTATGCATGAAGTCCTCTACAAGCAAAAACAAATGGTTTTTAGATAGTGGATGTTCAAGACACATGACGGGAGACAAGACTAAGTTCTTTGATCTTAGATCTAAAGAAGAAGGACACGTGACATTTGGAGACAACTCGAAAGGGAAGATCGTGGGAATAGGTAAAATTGGTAATAAATCTTCTCTCATAATTGAAGATGTTCTACTTGTTGAAGGTCTAAAACATAATCTTTTGAGTATAAGTCAATTATGTGATAAAGGATTTACAGTTACTTTCAAAATGGATAAGTGCATTATTTTGAATGATCATGATTATAACATTTGTTTTACTGCCTTTAGAAGTAATAATGTTTATACAATCGATTTTGAAGAAATTACCTCACAAGATGCTATTTGTTTTTCAGTACAAAATGAAACTAATTGGTTATGGCATAGAAGACTAGGTCATGCCAACATGGAACTTATTTCCAAACTTTCAAAAAATGATCTTGTGAGAGGTTTACCAAAGGCAAATTTTCTTAAAGACAAAATTTGTGATGCATGCCAATTTGGTAAACAAACAAAAACTTCTTTTAAAACCAAGAAATATATTTCCACTACTAGACCACTGCAACTGATACACATGGATCTTTTTGGACCAAATAGAGTTGCAAGTCTAGGAGGAAAATATTATGCTTTTGTTATTGTTGATGATTTCTCTAGATATACTTGGGTCATCTTTCTTGCTCATAAAGATGAGGCACATAATGCTTTTACCAAGTTATGCAAGAGAATTCAAAATGAAAAGGGCTATACTATTTCAAGTATCCGAAGTGATAGGGGAAAAGAGTTTGTTAATAAAAATATTGAAACATTTTGTGATGAAAATGGTTTTGTGCATAATTTTTCTGCTCCTCGAACTCCTCAACAAAATGGGGTAGTAGAGAGGAAAAATAGATCTCTTCAAGAGATGGCAAGAACAATTCTTAATGAGAACAACTTGCCTAGTTATTTTTGGGCCGAAGCGGTAAGTACTGCATGTTATGTTATAAATAGAGTTATGTTAAGGTCTAAATTAGATAAAACCCCCTATGAGCTTTGGAATGAGAAAAAGCCCAACATTGGTTACTTTCATGTATTTGGATGCAAATGTTTTATTTTGAATGACAGGGATAATTTAGGCAAATTTGATGCAAAATCGGATGAAGGTATTTTTCTCGGGTATTCTACAAATAGTAAAGCTTATAGAGTATTCAATAAAAAGACTTTAACTGTACAAGAATCTATGCATGTAGTATTTGATGAATCTAATTCTCTACTCTCCAAGAAATCCATTGATGAAGAAACAGGAGGTATAAATAATACAGAAAGTCTCAATCTCAACAAAGAGAACACAATAGAGGAAGTCCAACATGGAGACATCAGGAAAGATCATCAAAATTTAATACGAGATGCAACCAAACAGTGGAAATTTGTGAAAGATCATCCAGTGGAACAAATTCTGGGAGAACCTTCACAAGGTGTAAGCACTCGATCATCTCTTAGAAATATTTGCAATCATACTGCTTTTTTATCTCAGATTGAACCTAAAAATATTGATGAAGCACTTCTTGATGAATCTTGGATTCTAGCTATGCAAGAAGAGCTTAATCAATTTGAAAGAAATGATGTTTGGACACTTGTTCCTAAACCCAAAAATCATACTATTATTGGAACAAAATGGGTTTTTAGAAACAAGAAAGATGAGTCCGGAGTCATTACTAGAAATAAGGCTCGACTTGTAGCCCAAGGTTACAATCAAGAAGAAGGAATTGATTATGATGAGACATATGCACCAGTCGCAAGATTAGAAGCTATTCGAATGCTACTTGCATATGCTTGTTATAAAGATTTCAAACTTTTTCAAATGGATGTTAAAAGTGCTTTCTTAAATGGTTTTATAAATGAAGAGGTATATGTTGAGCAACCTCCAGGTTTTGAAAATCATATTTCTCCAAATCATGTTTTCAAACTCACAAAAGCACTATATGGACTCAAACAAGCTCCTAGAGCGTGGTACGAGAGACTCAGTGGTTTCTTGATTAAAAAAGGTTTCTCAAGAGGAAAAATCGACACAACTCTTTTCATTAAATACGAAAATGATGATATTCTTTTGGTTCAGATTTATGTTGATGATATAATATTCGGTGCTACTAATGAAAATATGTGTCAAGTTTTTGCTAAGACTATGCAGGATGAATTTGAAATGAGCATGATGGGAGAACTTACATTCTTTCTCGGATTGCAAATTAAGCAAGTAAAAAGTGGGACATTCATCAATCAATCAAAATATATTAAGGAATTGCTGAAGAAGTTTGGGATGGAAGGTGCTAAGGAAACTGGAACACCAATGAGCCCATCTACTAAACTTGATAAAGATGAATCCGGTAAGACAGTTGACTCGAAAGTATATCGAGGTATGATTGGTAGCTTATTATATTTGACAGCCAGTAGACCAGATATTATGTTCAGTGTGTGTCTATGTGCACGTTTTCAATCATCTCCAAAAGAATCTCATTTAATTGCAGTTAAGCGCATTCTTAGATATCTTAGTGGTACAATTAACCTAGGGTTATGGTACCCTAAACACACATCTTTCGATCTAATCAGCTACACAGATGCAGATTATGCTGGTTGTAAAATAGATCGAAAAAGTACTAGTGGAGCATGTCACTTCTTAGGTCATGCATTAGTTTCCTGGTTTAGTAAAAAACAAAATTCTGTTGCATTATCTACTGCTGAGGCAGAATATGTTGCTGCGGGTAGTTGTTGTGCTCAAGTTCTTTACATGAAGCAACAACTTGAAGATTTTAAACTCATGTATAATCACATTCCAATCAAATGTGATAATACAAGTGCTATAAATCTTTCAAAGAACCCAATACAACATTCTAGAACTAAACATATTGAAATAAGATATCATTTTCTTCGAGATCATGTGCAAAAAGGCGATATAGTACTAGAGTTCACAAACACACACGATCAGTTAGCAGATATATTCACAAAACCTTTACCAGAAGATAGATTATCTATGATTAGAAGAGAAATAGGTATGATGCATATTATGAATATCTCTTAAAAGACAGATCAAAATTCATAAAAATAGATAGATTTTTCTTAAATACTTTTACATAAACTTGAGGTTCTTAGCCTCATGTTTGAGACGCTCATTCTCTTCATACAATATCATGTCATCCCTATTCATGGGAACTGGCAAGCGGAATGAAGAATCCAATAGAGATTTCAACTTTTTATTCTTCTGCCGAAGGATTCCTTCCCTTGTGTGAGACTCTTGAACAATTCGTTGAAGTACAACAATTTGTTCCTTAAGCTTTTCAACCTCATGGTTTTTGGCTTGAACCCGCTGGGAAAAAGCAACAATAGAGGATGAGTAGCGAGTTCCGAGACTCACCAAGTCGTAGATAGCATCGGAGTCTGACTTATTAGCCATACTATTATTTTCTTGCTGCAACATGGCACCAATGGTAGCTGCAGAAAGGACAGGAGATTGAGGTGTAGAATACCTCATGGATGCATCTAGAGGAATGTTAGAAGAATGAGCCATGGAGAGAAGAATTAAAAAACTTAAAGCGAGAATGTAGAAAGAATGCAGATGAGTTATAGAGATAAGAAGAAAACTTGATGCGGATTGGATGAACTTTAAGACTGCTTTTATAGAGATAGCATAAAGAACAAGACGAGCTATCATCCAAGTCAAAGAGTAATGTTTTTTTTCCGTTCGGTGAAAATGACATTTTTTAGAAACTCGGAGCCTTCAATCTCGTTTGTCAACAACATCAGGCGATTTTTTCAAATCTCCAGCCACACTTGTCGGGTCACGGACGGATCCAATTATTCTCTTTTTCAACTATCTACAGTGTATTTTAACGCACCGTTTTCTTCAGTCTATTTACTTGCTGCCGATCCTTTTTAATGATGCCAAAAGGGGGAGAAGTTTTAGACTAGAACATTAACATTGTTTAAATTGCTAAACTTGTTATATATGCTTGGAATTATATTTATATTTTTGCTTGAAAAACTAACGCACATTCTCAGGGGGAGCTTAAGTATTAATACAGGCTTCAGGTTCTATCAAGTATTTGTCATCATCAAAAAGGGGGAGATTGTTGAACCTAAGGTTTCAAGTTTTGTGTAATTATATATTTACACATGGATTTTGATGATAACAAATGAATTCAAAGAATGAAGGAGTCTCAAGCTCAATTTGTCCACACAATGGAGTCAAGCACATCAAGGAACCAAGCATGAGCAAGAAGGAAACAAGTTCACATTAAAGTCATAGAGAAATGTTGTAAATCTCTTAAAATTCGAAATTAGGATTAAGGCTCAAAAATTAATATTTTATCATAAAGCATTAAAATACATTTTCCACATGTGCATGAATATTTTGAAAATTAAATTTGAAAATTTTGAAAGATAATTGATTGTCATCTTTCACATGTGCATGCCATGATTAAAGGTTTGAACTTTGAAAATATTAAAGATGATTGATTGTCATCTTTCACATGTGCATGTTTTATTTGAATATTTTCAAAAGTGATTGATGCTTTTCTTGACTTATGCAAAAGGAAGATGTCTTTGTTTGAAAATTTTGAAAAGTAAAGTGTGCTCCTTTTGTCATATGCAAAAAGTAAAAAATTAGGTTTGAAATTTTTGAAAAGCAAAGTGTGCTCCTTTTGTCATATGCAAAAAGTAAAAAGATTAGGTTTGAAATTTTTGAAAAGTGAATGATGATGTCTTTGACATGTGAATCTTTTTAAATTTGAATATGAAGTCTCATATGCCTATAAATAGATCATTTGAGAGCTTCACATTTACAACACCAAGAGCATACAATATTCATTCAAAGCTTTCACTCTCTCTTCTCTAAGCATTGAGCCTTAACTCTTATTCATTTTGAGAGATATAGTTTGTGCTTGTATTGTTCTTATTTCACTCATTGATGAGTGTTTTCTGATATCCTACCCACTATCAATTCTTGTATCAGTAAAAGGGTGTGTACAACCCTTGTGCGTGTAGAAAGTCATGTTCTACACAGGGAATAGTTGAATCACCACGTGTAAGGTGATTGCAAGTGTAGAGGGTGTTCTACACGGATCCTTTGTAACGGTGTTGTTCAAAGGTGTAATAGGTTTCTATCTCCACCTGAAGGAGATTGAATAGTGAATTCGGGGATCCTCAAGGGGTAGCTTGAGGCGAGAACGTAGGCAATGGGGCCGAACCTCGTTAACATACTGAGTTTGCTTCTCTCTTACCCTTACTCTTTATATTTCTTGTTGTTTCATATTTTGTTTATATTTTATATTGTATATTTGATTTATAATTCTTATTTTCTTAAATACAACTCAATTCACCCCCCCTCTTGTGTTAGTCATCTGGGCAACAGCTATGTTGTCGGGTCGGGTCGGAGAACAGTACTAATAGAGAGTATAGCTAGAGAGACAAAGTTTGGCTGCCATCCAATGGTAGATTGCATTAAAAAGGACAGCCCGGAGGTCTTCAATGTTGCATTGGGTATCCTCAATACTTGTTCATTGCTTTCCACAATATCTCAGTGTGTTTGTTTTCAAACCACCCCTTCCAATATGCCAAAATATCTACCACCTTTCTACGCATCACCCAACTCAACCCAAAAATTATTTTTTTGATCGGTAAATCGACCTAAAAGAATTTAAAACATTGAATTGTTCTGAAAGTAATTCTTGAAATACTGAACTATGTGATTATTATGCCATTCACGTTCAAGGATTCTAGAGAATTGTTTCATCTACATAGATTGGCCACTTGGCAAAAGCACTAGCCTATTGACTCTTGCTCACTAACGCTTTTTTTTTTTATAAGTAAACGGTAGTATTAATAATAATAGACATAGCCCCAGTACACAAGACGGTATACAAGAGATAAAGACCTATTTAGGTCACTATAAAAGTCACAAGGAAATCATGTACATTCATCCCATTAAAATCTATAGCTAAGGTCCATAGAAGTAAAGTGCTGAAAAATAAAGAACGAAGCTCCTCTATTGTCTGCTCCTTATCTTCAAAAGTTCACGCGTTGCGCTCTTGCCAAATACACCACATAATGCAGATAGGGACCATTTTCCACATAGATTTGATATGTGAATCGCCGCCCTGCATCGCCCAACTGGCTAAAATTTCCACCACTGAATACAGCATCACCCAACTTAACCCTATACGACTAAATACTTTGTACCACAAGGCTCGGGCTATCTCACAATGTAGTAAGAGATGATTCACAACCTCAGCATAAAAAGGCATCGGCAGCTTGAGCATGGTGTGGTGAAGGTTTCGTACTTCATTCCAAGGCCGTTGAGAAGGGCGAACACCTTCAATTTGTCACTCACTGGTCGACCAATTCCTGCTAGATTATCACATACAGTTTTGAAGTTTCTAAGATGGTCCTGTAATGAAACCGACGCCTCCTTCCGCATGTAGGTGAGTGATTGAGTAAGTTGCAATTCTCTTTCTTGGGACTCCTGACCATAGGCCTCTTGAAGAACATGCCAAACTTGGTAGGAAGTTTCAAGCCCTACAACTAAGCCGAATGATTCCTCGGACAGTGTACCAATGATCCAACCCCAAAACAATCAATCCTCCTTCCACCATTGTAGGTAAGTGGGGTTGATTTCTTTGTGGGTGATTGTTGTTAAGTCATCGGTGGAGGAACAGAATTGGTGAGGTGGTTCATGAGGTCGTGGCTCTCAACCATGGCCACGACTTGTTCTCTCCATAGGGGATAATTTCCATGGTTCAACCATAAAAGTTATTGACAGATAGTGAAATGGCTGCCATGGGAGTAAGACTCTCTTGCTCTCACAATGTCTCTAGATGCCATAAAGACAATTGTGAACCAATTGTATGCGAAAATGTCACACAATGTGGGAGTATTGGGAGTCTTCTAATATATATACAATATGTAGTATATGTACAGAAACTAGTGAACGTTACAAAGAGAAGTGGAAGTGAAAGTTAAAGAATGCGGGATGCATTTGTCTTCGGATGATGCTAATTCCCAGTTCTATAACAGCATTGCTCCTCTTGGTTTGGGATCTTCAAATTTAGATTTTTGCGGCCAAAATAATCGTCGCAAAAACGTCAAATTGCATCGTAAATGATTCTGGCATCCAAGCTCTTTCGCCGCTAGATGGTCGGTACTATGTCTCAAAAAGATTTTAACAGGGATACAAAAAAGCATCACGAAATCTATGAATTATTGCGACGATCCATAACACAGCAAATAGTCTAAAATTTCATCGCAAAAAAGAACCACGGTTAATTATTGCCGATAGAACTTTTTATGACGATTTTTTCTCGCCAGTAATGGTCAGCTATAATATTGAGATTTGGTCGCAAATTCTTGTTACACCACAGCAAATACTCATTTGCTGCGATTATAACGCATCAAATACTTATTTGCGACCACAAATTATAAATAGTCACCCATGTTTATTTGTAGCAGTATAATCGCTGCAAATAATAATTTCCAACCATAACGTCATATATTCTGCAGCAAATGGTGTAAAAATTTGTGTGGTTGCAAATAGATATTTGCAGTGATGATAGTTGCCACAAATAAGTAGTAGTGACAGAGAGTTAATTATTTCCCACAATTCTAGATCCCCAAAAATAGTGTTACAAAATAAATAATAATAATATTGAAAACAAAATGCATAAAAAAAAATTACACATCTTACATTATATTACAATCCATAAAACAATTACACAAAGTACTTGCTTTATATTCTAACCAATTACATTATATTACAATGCATAAAGCAACTACATTATATTTGTCATGTGCAACTTTAGACTTCTCAAGTCACATCAAAGTACAAAGCACATTAAGTCCAACATACTTGCAGAAATATTGTCCTCCAAAGGTGTGAAAGCCATTTCAATATCTAGCTGGGTAAAACTTGTCCCCTAAAGGAGATTTCATCTCAAAAACATATGTAGAGATGAGATAAAAACTTGAATCACAAACTTCATTGAATATTGCTAGAAAATTAGTACCAAAGAATATTAACATCTGCTTAAACAGTTGTGGAATTGGAGGCAAAGCATAGAATTCTCCTGGCACAAGAAAGAGAGTTACATGTGACGATTTATGGTTCTCAACAGAGTTTGCATGTTTAGTCGTTAAAAATCAACGTGTACCGCTCCTACACCTCATCATCTTGAAGACTAATACTAGACAGCTGCAATATTTTTTTCATTCCAAATTCAAAGCAAATGTAGCAAAAATGAAAACGAAGCTTATTCATCTTCTTCCCCTAAGTTGAGGGTGAGATACCCCCATGTTCCCTGGGGATCGGTCAACCATCTTACTCAAGTAAACAGAGAGTTCATACAAATCAAGAAAGAGATAGAGAATGAGGTAGTGTTGACATGGTGATCAAGAAGGATTAAATGTCATGTATGTCAGAAGCTATGACATAAATAAGTACTAGTTCCATATCTTAACATGCATAATAAAATAGCTGACCAAATAACAAGTCCAATGGCTTATTGCTACAAGCATTAACAATAACAGCAATAATATGAACTGGAGGTACCTTGGAATTTTTCGAAATGGTCACCAAATGAGAAGTTTATGCCCAGAAGAATTATGAAAGCAAGAATAGATCAGTTCAATAACAAGAAATGGTCACCCACAACATAAAGATTCCATTTTACTTGGTGCACAATATTAAAACCTAAAAGATAATTAGCATCAAATAATAAAGTCACATTTATTAAGTTTTAATCATTGAAAACTCATACCCAGCAACTGACATTAACTTCACAGGTTTTTCATGCCCATACAGAGTAGCCTTTAGCGCCTGCTGGCCACACTTGCAACTAGAGTTAAGGGACCAAAGGCAAACAGTAGCATCTTCACCTCCACTTGCCAATACTTTTCCACCAACCTCACCTAACAATTTATTGGACAAGATAGAGACTGGGCCATTGTGACCTCTAAAACAACGTTGGCAAGAACCCTATAATGAAAGCATGAGATGGATAGAGTAGAAGTCCTTGCTACCCCCCTCTAATGCATAAAGTCTTCCACACCTCTGCATCCACCAAATCAGTGACTTTTGCCAACGCCATTTTATCACTTCCATAGCTGGTGTAGATCTTGTACAACTCGTAGTGAAAAGAATTAAACCTCCTACGTCGTTGGTTCAACACCATCTTGCGATGATTTAACTTCTCCCATTATAATACAAAGTCAGCCTAAATTATTGCAAACTATTATTTGTTTACTGGTTATTAATGGCTTAGAATCATTAATAAAAAGTGATTATCCATTAGTTAATACAAAATAAATTGTTAGACATCTAAATCGCAGGAATCACATTAATGGCAACAAGCTGAAATTGCATGTCTATATCGCGCGCTGGAGAAACTTTTAGCTGATATAAAAGTTTATATCAACAGAAAATTCAATTATAATGAAGTTTGTATGGATTGTCAACAGAAAATGATCACAAAAGAAATATAACGGGGAATTTATAACAATTTAAAAGCTCAAATTCAATTAGTCTCAGAAGCATTATAGCACCATATAATCTCTCCTATGATATCACAAGAGAGTGTATTTATTGAAATGATACATCATTAACATCTATGTTGATTTTCTGTAAACAATGGCCCAAGAAAATTATAAGCGGTAAGCCATTGAATTTTTTTATGGGCATTGTTACTTCTAACATCAATCCAAATGAATTTTTTTAGCTTTTCCCATACAAGTGTCTCTTCCACTAAGCATGTATCAACAAAATAGAATGCTTCCAAGTCACTTCATGCATTTAAGAAGGATGTCATGCATTAGACAAGGTTTAATCATCTTGCTGGGCACATAATTAGGTCCACACTAAGTCGATGATGCAAAGTATGAGCATCATATGTAATTTCCATATTATATATCTTGCACATCATAATCTGAACAGGACAAGAGAAGGGGGGTTTAAGAGCCGGTTTATCATAAAGCCATGTTATTAAAAATATCATACCATTGGGTTGTGAGGAAGAGTACATTTTCCCAAAAAGAAGGATAAAATTCTGTAATGAGCCCCTTCACAGTAACTAAGAATGGATGTAATTCGAGGACATCACCCTCCAAGAAGCCTCCAAGAATTTGAGAGAGAAATATGAGAGAGAAGTAGAGATAAAGAGAGAGAGAAGTGATTGACATTGAATACCGAAGTTGGCCTCCTTCCCAATTCACGGTTGCATTTTATAGATGAATTGTGTATGAAAACTACCACCGACTTATTACAGTTCAGCCATTTAATGACTTAAACGACAGCTATGAAACGGTACCCTTTTTATTTACATTTACTTATACTAAACTACACAATCACAATCAGTTATATTCTAACAACCAACACTTAACAAAACACTGCGTATTGATCATTTCCTCTACAAAACTAATTACTTCAGCTTGCTCATGTTGGTCTCGGTCCATGATCTCGTCCATTCTTGCATGATTCCAGCCCGTAACAAATTCCTCCTTAATTGATACCAGAAAGTACAAAGTAAGAGAATGGAGAAGATGTTCGAAGCATGTGCTTGCATTTACAGGTATGCTTCATGAAGAAAGAACATGTAAATGAGTCATCCAATGAAACAGCTACTAGGGAGAAACATAACACAGTTCAAAGCACAAGCTAAGCACAGCACCAACCAAACACAGCAAACACGGCAAACAGAGCAAACACAGCAACATTGGGACAAGTTTTATGGACATAAAGGAATGAAAAAATCGATTTTGTCTACTGCAATTGCATCCAAATAGTACCAACGCCTAGTATTACTACAAGCAAAATGGTCTACGAAAAATAAATCGCAGATGAAAATCTATATATAGACAGATGAAAAAATAGCTAGGGTTAGGCCATTACAGAGTGAGGGATAGAGTGAGAGAGGGGTTTTATAGAGAGAGACGGATCCGTGGTTAATATAGGGTGGATGGGGGCGGCACAAGAAGTCCTCTGTTTCTGCGAAAAATGAAAATTGCTAAGGTTAAGGCATTACACGTAGAGAGGGATAAAGAGACAAAGGGGATAGAGAGAGGGAAGCCAATATATCGGCGGTGATGGTGATACCAGGCGACGGCAGAGGAGATGACGCATGGCGAGCTCGGTGTCTGTGACAATGGGAAAAGTCTCGAAATCAGCAATTACACAGAGAGAGAGACCAAATAGAGAGAGAGAGAGAGAGAGAGAGAGAGAGAGAGAGAGTCCTTACCGGCGGTGATGCGAGGCGCGACGGATTCACGGCGGCACTGGGTATTTGGTCGCGGCGAGGGAAAAACGTAACCCTTTTACGGGGTACTGCGTGGGGCTGGGGGGGAAAAAGAGGGACAACTTATATATCGGTCTAGTTGCTGCGGCGACACGACCGCTGCAACAAATCGGATATCGCATGTAACAGACCTATTGCAAGAAATCGGATATCGGATGTAACAGACCTATTGCATTATTATTTCATAGATCCTTACTTATTGTCCGTGAGCAAAAACCATTGTGAGATATTAAGCCTAAAAGCAAAACAATAATCTCGATTAATTCTTCATGTATAGTAAATTTGAAAGTGGTGGCTGAGGCTGAGCACCCGAGTAGTTTTTCTTTTGAAGAGTTCTTTCAAAGTTTTCCATCTCTTCGTCTATGTACGTAGTAACCTGACCCGTTAGAAACCCAAGCCCAATTTTACGGCCTATTTTAATTGTTTAGGCGCGGATGACGAGAAAATATCATCCTTGAAGGTCTTGTCATCTTACTAACTTATTATCAATAAACACGTCGGAACTTGATTGTCATCCCTGATCTTTTCCAAAGGCAACTTCCATGAAATTAGTACATGACAACTCCGCGCTTTCCTTGGCATTTCTTTTATGATAGGCCCTATTATACCATGTGAACTTTGATTTTTTCATCTCTGATCTTTTTCAAAGGCAACTTCCATGAAATTAGTACTACTGCATGCTTTCCTTGACATTTCTTTCTTGGTAGGCCTTATTATACCATGTGAATTTTGATTTTTTCATCTCTGATCTTTTCCAAAGGCAACTTCCATGAAATTAGTGCATGCTTTCCTTGACATTTCTTTCTTGGTAGGCCCTATTATACCACGTGAACTTAGATTCTCATGATATCTCTTTTCTAAAGGCAACGTCCATGAAATGAAATTAGCAGTACTGCATGGTAGCTTTGATTCCTTGGCATTTTCTTTTTTGGTGGGTCCTATCATACCATGTGAAGTTGATTATTTCTCATCTCACTTTTCCAAAGGCATGCAATTAGTACAAGTACTATTACTTTCCTCTGCAATAATTCTTTTGTTGGTAGGCCTTGTTATATATACCAAGTGGCCTGCTATGTGATAATTCCTTCTCTATATATAAATTAAGCTAATTTTAAAGGAATATTGGACACATAAATCATGCATACGTATTCATTGGGATCGAGTATATATCAATCTTATATTTGTAGCTATATTTCCAAAATCATTCACATTCCATGGTTTTTAAGGCCTGTTTTCTATGTTTCAATTTTTTGCAAAGACGCGACGGAAATAACGCCATGTTTTGTTAACGAGGTTTTGATAATTTTTACGAAAAAATTTGAAATGTTCTTTTATTAACTTTTGTAAAGGTGTATAGGAAATTTTGAGTTTTTTAATATATATATATATATATTTAAAAAAAAATTTAAAAATAATCTTTAAAAAAAACGTTTGGGCCGGATGCGGTGCCAAGAGAAAATTTACACTAGAAGATATTCATACTTTCATTAGAATAAATATTTTCAAGAATAACTTCTTAAATTAATTGGGTAATATCCAAATTCTGATATTTTTTCTAGAAACTAAAGTGAATATAGAATTAAATATCTGATAATTAGAGGACGCATATACAAAATAATAGGAAAATGGCCTTTCTAAAAGGCTGGAAAGATATTTGGAATAATGCGTCTAATTTTTTATCTATATAATTTAGATTATTTGTAGCATTATTCTCTACTTTGGATAATAGAGTTATATCATCAATTTCCATTTATTTTATATTTGGTTATTGATCAATAAAAATCCACGAAATTAATTTTCTCTATTTTTGTGCACTAACATTTTTTTCTCATCTTACGTTGACGGAAAAGTCATATTATATATTATATAAATCCACCATTTTTATTTAAACTTTGAGACGCCTATATAACAGTGAATAGGTTGGTAGAGAATTATGGTCACTGTTGGACCAAGTCAAGACTAGGCAGATGTAATTTATGTATTCCAGAACCCATTTTGGTAGAATGAAATGTTGTAACCTTTTGCAAAACCGAGACCCAATATCCATAGATGAAATTGTTATAAACATTTGTATAATCATACATAGTTACTAATTAAGACCATTGAACCATCAATTAAGACAAATCTTTAGCCACTAATTAAGACCATTGAGCCATTAATTAAGACCTATCTTTAGCCATCAATGAAGACTTAAGTTATACCTACCCCTTTGTACTCCTATAAATATGGGTATCATTCCATTGTATATGCATCAAGTTTTGCATTGAAGAACAACTCTTTCTCTTGCAATTTTCTCTTTGTCTCTCTCTCACTCTTTGTCTTTCACTCTCTCTCTTTTCATTAGTTTCATAACACGTTATCAGCACAAGCTTCTGTTGATTCTGAAGCTAGTGGTCTTCTACTTTAAGTAAGTTTTTTAATATATTATTTGCAATCCCCAAAGTGAGTTCTAAAGATTATATTCCTTATTATTACTTGATAAAATTCTATGTTTGTTCATATAGTTTATATACAAGTTCTATTTATTTTTTATAATTGTTATGAATTATTGATGATAAGATTCATCTTGGAATAGAAATTGAACATCCTTGAAGGATCGCTCTAAATCAATAATTTTATTGAGTATCTCATGATAAAAGATCTATTGATTCTGTGAGATAATTTAAATAAATGATACGTGTACCAAAAGCTCATTATGATTAATGCACCTGAAGTTACATAATTGAAATTGTGTAGAGAAAAGCCTCTAAAGAATATATGTTTAAAATGAACGCATTGAATCTGCTCCTGAAGTAGCAATATCGAGTGCAAAAGTTCACAATATATTCTAAATTTATATCTGGTCTTCTAGTGGCTAAGCAAAATAATAAAATTTTGTTAAGAAATCATTAATGACATCCTACTAGTTCCACATCATTCTCTGAAGTGAATGGTATTGGATTTATATCATTCTCAGAAGAGAATGATGCATTGTTTTCAAAGAAACCAAGAGATTGGACGTGGTGATGAATATCTTTATATTACTTTTATGATTTTTTGCCAGAAACTCATATTGGAAAAATTATCAGTTTTCTCTTTGAGATAATATTATATAACTATTGAATCAAATATTATGATGCATAAAAAATGATATAATTCAAAATATTTGTATATTTTTCATGATTATCTTGATCATTCGAAATCAATTATGATAAGTCGAATAATTTTCATATGGACGTCTATAAAAGAACCAGAAGATTCTTTTACTATAAAGTCTTCCCACTATGAGCGGAAAGAAAAATTTGCTAGAAGTAAATAAAATGAAATAATTCGACGTTATCTTGATTATCATAGGTGAACTAGAAGTTCAGATAATAATTAATTTATGGATGCAATAAAATAAAAATGTCTCATATTCTAGCTACTAAAATCCTAGCGAGTATTGAACTCCTCGTAAGACAATTAAGAAATTTAGCAGTCTAATGAACATAAGACATGTCTAAAAGCGTGTGAGACCTATTGATACAAATGATAAAGCATCCCGAAAGAGAAAAGCACAAAGAAAAGAAATTGGTGCTCCAGAAGAGGTCGTACCCACAAAATAAGCAATAAGATCCATCCAAACTTTCTATACAAAATTTTCTCATAATAAAAACTCATGAATAGTATCATACTCCTGAAGAGTACCTCCTAAAGAGAATTTTCATTAAATGACTTCCCTTGAAGAGGAACATGTACCTGAAAATAACGAGATATTGATACATTTCATGAGTAATAGAGAAATTCTGGATAGAAATAAAACCATTGTCGACAACGTATTTTCATATAAGATAGCACTTGACATTACCAGAAGTAATGAAGAAAGTTAGACAAGAACCGTCAAAGAATAGCGACGTAAAAATATTGGCCAAAATATAAAGAAAAAATTCTTGTAGAATTGATATCACTAGTAAAATGTGATACATATGGACTTGTAGTCTAAACACCTAAGAGGTGATGCTTGTTAAATATCAATGGGTATTTGTATAAAGGAAATGAAAATGTGATATATAAATCACGAGTCGATTTCCCGCAGAAATAATATTGATATGTTTTTTAAATAGATGAAGTTATATTGAGGTTTTTATTAGCTTGATAGTTACCGAGAATTTGGGTATGTATGATTAACTACATATTTATTTGGATCACTAGATATGAAATGCATGAAGCATATAGTCCTGAAGTACTTATTCTATCAAGTTTCAAAAATCCTTATATGATCTAAAACAATCCAAACGCATGTGGAATAAGCTATTTTTCATATATTTTCAGTATTTATATTAGCTTTTATTGCAGTTTATATAGATGATTTAAATGTTATTAAGGCTCCAGAAGAGTTCATGAAAACTGCACATATTTGAAATATAAATTAGAAACTCTTTCGGCTTCGAGGGGGAGATGAATGAAATTATTAGTTATAAAATACCTTATCTTAAATGAAATTAGTATTTCAGATTCATATTTTGGTTTTATAACAAATGTGCATTATTAAATGAGAAATAAAATGGAGCACACAGAACATCTACCAGAAGATAGAAACACAATATGAATATTTGTGAAATATTATTTTATTATCTCGAAACAAAATTACATAAATTTGAGGCTCTTTGCCTCATTCTATAAACAATCTTGCTCTTCAAAAATTTGCATGGCATCTCTGTCTAAAGGAGTAAGCAATCGAAAAGAAGAGTTAAGCAAGGATTTTAATTTCCTATTCTGTTGCTTTATTGCTCTTATTTTCATGTTAGACTCCAGAAGAAGTCGCTGAAGGATAGAAATTTTCTCATTGAGTTTGTCAACATCATAAGTTTTGGATTGTAGTCGCTGAGAAAATGCGACAATGGTTGATGAGTATCGGGTATCGAGACTCACAAGCTCGTAGATAGTATCAAGATCTGACTTATTAGTCAGATTATTATTGTATTGCATTATAGCACTTACGGTAGAAGTAGAAACAACTGGTGAACAAGGTGTAGAATGCCTCATTTATTTGTCACGAGAAGATTGTTGGGCCATTGCAGAGTAAGAATGCAGAGAGAGATTGCAGAGTAAGAATGCAGACTAGTTACAGAAAAGTGAAGAAGATAGGATGCAAATGAAGATAAGCTGAATATTTCTTTTATAGAGAAAATTATGAAAGTAAGACAAAATTATATATATTGATAGAGGATACGCTAAACACAGATACTCCTAGAGTTATTTACTAGCCCCTGAAATTAAAAGCAGCTTACCCCTACTCTTAGATGTTGGACTTTTTCAATTATCCGCTGTGAGATTAAATGCAGCTTGTCCTTATTCTCTAAATATTTGGACTTCTTCAAATATCTGTTGTTGATGATCCTGAAGATCACGGGCATATTGTTTTAGCGCCTTATTTTCCTCATTCAGTTTATTGTTCTTACGACTCTTTGCAGAGAGCTTCTAACGCAATTAAGATATTTGATTATTAAGTTGGTTTACCTCATTCAATTTAGCTAATAACCTCCAAGACATGGTCATACCAGAGACAAAATATTGAGCACTAAGAAATATTGATTCTGAAAAATATCAAAATAAATCATTCTAGAAAAATGAATCTCTTCTCCTATCATAAGAGCAACATCCTCAGGTGAGTAAAAGGAAGGATCTCTACTTGCTTCATAACGTCCCTCGTGAAGCATCTCTCTACAAGAGACAAGAGATGTAGCATCATAGCCCTGCGGCGCCTGACAACTACAGAAGAACTGTAAAATTCTGCGGTGCTTGTCTGGTCTAAAAAGGTGGCCACCGTTTTTGTTGAATATGGAGAATTTTGATGACTTCTCCACTAACTATGTTATTTACAAGAACTCCAGAATAGCACAACTCCAGAAAAGTAGTGAATTTAATGTTAAAATTATCTTGAATCAATATGGCGAATTTGTTTACCAAAACATTACCAATTGCATCATTTAAAGAGTTGGTATACAATATTGAGATGCATCAACCAAAGACCTTTCACTATAAAGTCTTGAAGAACTTTTATATGGACAAAACTCATCCCCTGAGTTCTCCAATGGTTGTTCGATCATTTGATGTGTAGAAAGACCCATTTCGTCCTTGTGAAGATGATGAAGAAATTCTTGGTCTTGAAGTACCTTATCTCAGTGCAATTAAAGCCCTGATGTATCTTGAAAATTGCACTCGATCTGATATTGCATTTTCAGTCAATTTACTTTCAAGATATAGTTCTGCACCAACTCGAAGACATTGGAATAATATTAAACATGTCATTCGTTACCTTCGAGGTACAATTGATATGTAATTATTTTATCAACATGGATCAAGTTCACAATTAGTTGGATGCAAGTTATCTTTCAGATCCACACAGAGATCATTGCAATTCATGAGGAGAAAGGTGAAATTAATGTCAAGCAGATACGATCAAGTGATAATTTGGTAGATTTATTCACTAAAGCATTACCAACTGCAACATTTAAGAAGATTGTGCAGAACATTGGAATGCAGAGAATTGAAGAGCTATTATCATGAACTTTTCAGGGGGAGTAAAGTCTTGAAGACTTGTGCTGATTGTACTCTTTTTCCTTCGCTAAGGTTTTATCCCACTGGGTTTTCCTTTGCAAGGTTTTAATGAGGCAATCTTAAAGCACTTGGCAGTACACATGAATATTATACTCTTTTCTTTCGCCATTGGTTTTTTCCCACTGGGTTTTTCCTTGGCAAGATCTTAACGATGCATATTCTTTATGTATAGTCATCCAAATGGGGAGTGTTATAAATATTTGTATAATTATACATAGCCACTAATTAATACCATTGAACCATCAATTAAGACCAATCTTTAACCACTAATTAAGACCATTGAGCCATTAATTGATATTGTGATACCCTATATTTACGTGTATTTTTACTGAAAGATTATCTAAATTATTATAATAAGTGGTTCTCTTATTTTAAATTAAACGTGTTTTTCATTGTATCGCTTTATGATTTTTAAGTTGTGAGATTAAAATAATGTGTCTTCTTGATATTATAATTACTTTGCATTTAAATTACTCTCTAGCTTGAAGTATTTTATTATTGGGCTTTAACTATTTTATTTTATTAATATTGAGTTGTTGTGTTTTTATTTGGATTTTATTTATTTTATTGTACTATTTATTTTAAAATAGTTTGTTGTTGAATTCTAATATTTTATTTTATAAATTCACTGTGTTTAAATTATTTTATTTAATTCTTTGTTTTAAAATTTATTTTCGCTGGATCAGTTTGAGACTCCGAGTTGAAAATACTGGACCTCACTTTCTTTCCCTTCCTTTTTTTTTTCTCTTTCCTTTCTTTTTCTTCTTTTTCCTCCTGCCTCCAGCCCATGCGTCATGCCCCCCTCCCCTCTTCCCTCCCGTGCATCTCTCTCTCACTGTCGTCAGTGCCGCCGTGCACCATTGTCCGGTGTCACTGCCCAGCTCATCATCTTCCCCACTCTCTGTCGACCTCCCCTGCACCGGCCACCACTCCCCACACCCCACCCTCTCTCTCCTAGCTATGTAGTGCCGAAATGGCCATATTTTCCTGCGCCACCACCAACACCACAGCTTTCCCTCCCATTGGCCAACATCCTCCACCGATCTTAGCCCCTAACTCACCGCCGTTTGCCCCCTCAAAGCCCATCAAGCTGCACGGTCTTAGCCTCCCCGCGCCGCCGTCACACCGCTATTGGCCACTAGCTCTTCACCACCAACCTTCCAGCTACCTAATCTACCCATCCTCAGCCTCGATCCGTCACCAGTGAAACCCAGCCATCTCACTTTCCGTTTTATCCTTTTTGGCTTTCGACCACTGTTTGTGCCGCCACCCACGACCAACCGCCACTTTCATTAGCTTTATCAACATCCCTAAGCCCTACCCTAGCCTTCCCCAAGTCCTGGTTTGTTCCTATTCAAAAGTGCGTATTTTACAACCCACGGCCACAGTGTGTTTTACACTGTTACATTGCTTTTTCGACACCTTTTGCAACCCATTGATCATTCAAAAAATATTTTATAGCGCTGTAAGTATTTTCCAAACTTACTTTTAGATTTAAATATATTTTAGCTTTAACAATAAATTGTGATTGGTTAGCTATGCCGGACTGGGTCTGAGGAGTTTGGGGGTTGGATGGATTGGAGTATGGAGTTATTTGTATGTTGGTTGATGTTGAGATTTGTTAGATATTTTGTGTCTTGATGTGTGCATTGCATGGAGCATGCATGTTCATGTTTGAAAAGGAAAATTAGATTTTTCGCATAATGACATGATACATGTACATGTGTTGGAAATTGAAAACTAGGTTTTCATTTGTATATGGATTTTGGGTGCGTGTGTATCACGACCCTAAGCCGAAATGGGGTATTATCTTGGTGGATCTCCTCCAGTCACTCGGGAGCGCAATATACTGAATGATGTCCCCTGGGTTGTCGCTAGACGACAACGGGAGCGGACGAGATGGTAATGCTCTCGTACCGACTCTGTGGCTCCTCTGCCTGCAGGGGCGAGAGGATGCTTGGCTACGTACGCACTGGGCGTGGAACTAGGCATTGCTCGTTACAAAGTCACACGCATAATTGTTACCCATGGTGTGATGAAGGGAGCCAGGGTGTGCGGATGACCCCTAGGGGAGGTCATTGTGCATTCTGTTAATGAAAATTGAAATTGACTTGGATTTTGGGCCATTTTCTGGAAAAATAGCGAGGAAAAGTTTTAAAGAAAATATTTAGAGCCAAATGTGACTTTTGGCGTGAGTTGGAAAATGAATTATTTTGGGCAAAATGTGACTTTTGGCATGAGTTGGAAAAGGAATTAGTTTGGGCCAAAAATGAGATTTTTGGCGTGCGTGGAAAATTTTAGATTTTCAAGACACATACATATGGCATCTTGTAAATGCATATTATTGAGTTTTAATATATTTTTATCTTGCGGGTGTTTGGATTATTATTTACCTGTGGAACTGTCTTTGGTACCGTAGACTTTGTTGCAGATGAGGAGGAGGAGGCTGAACTTGAGGAAGTGGCTCTGCCATAGTACTGATTTGGAGTTGTATTGTTGGAAATTATTTTCCCTTGCCTTTATTTTATGTATTTTGAAATTTGAGACAATATTGAATTTGTAGTATTTTATTACGCTTGTTTTAAACGAGTTTATATTTAAAAAAAATTCTGGTACTTAGTTGAAAGACTTTTTATTACTGCCGCATTATTTTTATGTACACTTGTTGCATGTATACGCACTCGACACTTGGCGATGGGATGCGTGACCCGTATTGTCATCATCTCGACGCCTCGATTTCCACTTGTTAGTACATGGGAGTTTGGGGAGTCACAAATGTGAGGTGGGGTGGGTCAGATCTGGAGGTTGCGAATATGCTTGTACAACACGTGCAGCCAATGAATGCACTTTGTCGCATTAGGGCAGAACAAGACCCTCGTGCACCTCACATGCCAAGATTTTTGTTGTCGTTTCACTTTTGTAAGTCATTGGAGTTCGATAGATCTGACCAAAATGAAGCTGGTAGGATAGAGAGAAAAAAACACTAACTGAAAAATTTATACACAAACATATATTAGAAATGGAATGGAGATGAGTCCATTCCTCTTTTTAGAAAGATAAATTCTTTGTTCTCTCTGGAAAGAATATTAATAAGTTTAATCGAATGAATATATCGTAACATAATTTTTGCTCGCATTGGGAAATATTCTAGGATTTCAATTGGTCAAAGAGGAAAAAGAAGTTTTTCCTTAAGATCCTAATCCTAATACAATTATGACTTAGGTGATGTTTGGATAGTGAGTTGGATGAGATTAGTTGAGATAAAAGTTGAAAGTTGAATAAAATATTATTAGAATATAATTTTTTAATATTATTATTATTTTAAAATTTGATAAAGTTAAATTATTTATTATACTTTGTATGAAAATTTAAAAAAATTATAATAATTAAATGGGATGAGTTGGAGGCCTTCCAATTGGCTAAAGAACAAAAATAAGTGTTTCCTTGATATCCTAATCCTAATGCAATTATGACCTAAGCCTAATTTTAATACATGAACTCTTATACTTGAGTGCTAAATCTAACTCAACTTTGTCTATTCTTTCATATTGATATTGCTTTTCCACAAAAATATAACTCTTATAATATAACATAAAACAAAAATATACCAAAAATTGAAACAAAATATATATTTTTGTTATGAAATTAAAAGAGAAATTAATGATATTACAAGAGAAAACATTGTTATTCAATGCAAAACTTCTTCATATACAAGTGAATGATACCCATATATATAGGAGTACAAATAGGTTTAGGTATAGCTTAAGTCATAATTGATAGCTAAAGATGGTCTTAATTTATGGCTAAATTATCTTAATTGATGGTTAAAGATGGTCTTAATTGATGGCTAAAGATGGTCTTAATTGATAGCTGAAGATAGTCATATAAATCAGTTTATAACATTTTTGTGGTACTCTTGAAATAAGTAGTTTAATAGAATATTGTTACATGATCTCAGAGTATGCATAGCGTGGTCTTATCATCTTATCATAAAGAATAACGTTAGCCAAGAGACCAACTGATGGTATATGACGACCCAATTCTCTAAATGGAAAATCTAAATTCGAAACTTTCAACCTCCTGTATAAAAAATAAATAGATAAATAAAGAGTAATATTATATACAATCGTAGAATATCTAAGTGCCGAATAATCATTTTAAAAAGAGTAAGATCTATTTTTAAAATGTTAGTTAATATTTTTTTATGTAAATTCCTTACCTATTTAATGTTGACGTACGCAAAAGATATGTGATAATATTTTAAATAGACAAGAGACTTAATTTAAAACGCAAGCTTTTTTTTTTTTTTTTTTGTGGGAAAAAATGTTGGTTTAGAAAGTGTCGGCAGGGAAGTTTCTTCTCCCTTAAGACAGCATGTCCACAATGTCGGTAAGAAAAGTTGGTTCTAATTTGATATCACTTTCCATCCAAATACAACCAAGTCATGTATGATTAAGTCAAGGAGAAGCGAAGCTTCGTAGAACCTTAGTGTGCCAATGCATTGGCCCTACGCCATTTAAATTTATTTATTTTTTTGCATGCATTATTAAGGATGATGACTACGAAGGACAAAGACCAATTAACGTCGACTTGTGAGTACGTAGACCGCGTGATATGTTGACGAATGATGTTTCAATTCCTATCGCTAATTTTAAGCAAGCAATATTGATAGAAGGACAAAATAATCTGATCTTGCTTTACGAGGTAAATTAAAGTTTTTGTATTCTTAATTAAATGTATATCTAAAATTTGAGTACTTCATCTTCTCTATTATGTACACGTGTTGCATGTACACGCACTCGGCACTTGGTGATGGGATGCGTGACCCGTATTGTCATCATCCCGATTAATCGATTTTCACGTATCCGTACATGGGAGTTGGGGGCGTCACAAATGTGAGGTGGTGTGGGTCAGATCTGGAAGTTGCGAATATGCTTGTACAGCACGTGCAGCCAACGAACGCACTTTGTCGGAGCAGCGTGGAACAAGATCCTCATGCGCCTCACATGCCAAGATTTTTGTTGCCGTTTCACTTTTGTAAGTCATTGGAGTTCGATAGATCTCACCAAAATGTAGCTGGTAGAAAAGAGAGAAAAAAACACTAACTGAAAAATTTATACACAAACATATATTAGAAAAGGAATGGAGATGAGTCCATTCCTCTTTTTAGAAAGATAAATTCTTTGTCCTCTCTTGAAAGAATATTAATAAGGTTAATCGAATGAATATATCCTAACATAATTTGTGCTCGCATTGGGCAATATTCTAGGATTTCAATTGGTCAAAGAGGAAAAAGAAGTTTTTCCTTAACATCCTAATCCTAACACAATTATGACTCAGGTGATGTTTGGATAGTGAATTGAGATGAGTTGAGATAAAAGTTGAAAGTTGAATAAAATATTGTTAGAATATAATTTTTTAATATTATTATTATTTTAAAATTTGATAAAGTTAAATTATTTATTATATTTTGTATAAAAATTTAAAAAAATTATAATAACTAGATGAGATAAGTTGGAGGCCTTTCAATTGGCTAAAGAACAAAAATAAGTGTTTCCTTGAGATCCTAATCCTAATGCAATTATGACCTAAGCCTAACTTTAATACATGAACTCTTATAATTGAGTGTTAAATCTAACTAAACTTTGTCTATCCTTTCATATTGATATTGCTTTTCCACAAAAATATAACTCTTATAATATAACATAAAACAAAAATATACCAAAAATTGAAAAAAAAAATATATTTTTGTTATGAAACTAAAAGAGAAATGATATTGCAAAAGAAAACGTTGTTATTCAATGCAAAACTTCTTCATATACAAGTGAATGATATTCATATATATAGAAGTATAAAGGGATTTAGGTATAACTTAATTCATAATTGATGGCTAAAGATGGTCTTAATTGATAGTTAAAGATTGGTCTTAATTGATGGTTAAAGATTATCATAATTGATGGTTAAAGATAATATTAATTGATGGCTAAAGATGGTCATACAAATCAATTTATAACAATTTTGTGGTACTCTTGAAATAAGTAGTTTAATAGAATATTATTACATGATCTCAGAGTATGCAGAACATGGTCTCATCATCTTATCATAAAGAATAATGTTAGCCAAGAGACCAACTGATGGCATATGACGACCCGATTCTCTAAATGAAAAATCTGGATTCGAAACGTTCCACCTCCTGTATAAAAAATAAATAGATAAATAAAAAGTAACATTAGATACAATCTCAGAGTATCTAAGCGCCGAATAATCCTTTTAAAAAGAGTAAGATCTACTTTTAAAATGTTAGTTAATATTTGTTTATGTAAATTCCGTATGCACTTAATTTTTAAAAAAAATTATGTGGAATTGTTGACGTACGCAAAATATATGTGATAATATTTTAAATAGACAAGAGACTTAACTTAAAACGCAAGTTTTTTTTTTTTTTTTTTGGGTAAAAATGTTGGTTTAGAAAGTGTTGACCTACGCCTTTCAAATTTCTTTATTTTTTGCATGGATTATTAATGATGATGACTACGAAAGGACAAAGACCAATTAACGTCGACTTGTGAGTACGTAGACCGAGTGATATGTTGAGGAATGATGTTTCAATTCCTATCGCTAATTTTAAGCAAGCAATATTGATAGAAGGACAAAATAATCTGATCTTGCTTTATGAGGTAAATTAAATTTGAGTACTTCATCTTCTCTATTATGTGCAATACTAATTTGGTTGTAAGAAAAATTAGAAAAAACAAACAATAATTAGCTACTAATTTGCAATCACTATATAAAATGAATTTCTTGGATCATCCCTCTAGAAAATGTAGCCAAGTCAGTCAATAGCTTTATAAAATTTATTTACATTTTTTGTATCATCCTATTAAGGACAAGACGAGAGAAGTTCATTTGTAGAATCTTCGTATACATTCGTAGGCCTATGTACGTACGCATTAATGAATTGCAAGGAGAATTGATATAACCTTCTGCTCTCATTAAAGGAATTATTTCTTTTACGCGTTTCATATTGATCATGACTAAGAAATTAAGGAGAATGATGAATGTGCGACTTGTGATTAGACATGGATTAATATGGACGTACGTTAAAAATCTATTTTAATAGTATTAGTTGTGCACATGATATGGCATGATTATCCCTATCTTCTTGAAGACGGATGTATATATATTAATATTGGTGTAGCACGGGAATGGCTCCTGACAAGTTCAATTGATCTTTTTTTTTTATTTCAGTTATCAAAACATACAAGAATACTAGACATAGAAGTGGTACATGATGAGAAATGAAGATTCGATTCAGGGGGAGTGATTCGATTCAGCGGGAGTCCTTTATAAAAATTACACTTTCTAAGTTTTTAGTATTGGCTTTGGTATTGTTTCTATGGGAATAGAAGATGTTCACCATTTTGTGTCGACTTTCCAATTGGTTTGTTGCAACTTGCCTCATTTAAACATGACCACAAGTAATCAGTTAATTAGGGGAATCATTTAATTATTATATAAGAGTTTTTTTTTCTTTTTTGAGAGATCGAGAATTCCAAATGTATATTAACTGCTTAATTTTCTTATTAATCATATTTTAATTCTATATATGGTTCTAAAAAATCTTATATTTTATGGAATTGGTGAAGGTTGAGCCGACCACTTTTATGGTTCTAAAAAATCCTAATGCTTAAAAAACCAATTTCAATTATCAAGAAATGAGTAGACGTTGATAAAAACAAGTTTTAGTAAGTCTCCTACTTTTTCAAATTTTGATAAAAACAAGTTTAAAAAGCTTTCTCAATCTAAAACCTCATTTTTAATAAATTAATCACGACCAATGCAATATGACTTTATTTTTTAAAAGACCGAATTTCCGAAATAGCAGCGAGCGACGTACAAATTGAAGTTTTGTTAAAATTTTAACTTATGTAGAATTTTTCACGTACGTAAAAGATACATGATGATATTTTAAAGAACATTGTTAGGGGCTGGGCGTGCCCATATTGTATTTTAAACTGTTATTATTTTTTTTTAAAGTTAATTTTACATCCTTAATCATTAAAAAAAATTTTAAAATTAATAATTTTATTAATAGTACTCATTTCCTTAACCATTAAATAAAATTTTAAAAAAATTAAATTAAAATGCTTGAGTGGTAACTTCGAACGGTAATATTAA
This sequence comes from Carya cathayensis, assembly GCA_011037825.1. Classification (NCBI taxonomy): domain Eukaryota; kingdom Viridiplantae; phylum Streptophyta; class Magnoliopsida; order Fagales; family Juglandaceae; genus Carya; species Carya cathayensis. The sequence continues at coordinate 780,849 of QGSO01000207.1, forward strand.
TGGGGCTAAGTAACATTTTCCTATTTTAAATAAACAAGACTAAATTTTTTAAAAAAAATACATTATTTAAAAATGACTTTTAATATAGCTACAAAGGAATTACATAAATTAAAAATAAATTCATAAACTGCTGTGACTTGATGTAGTTATTCAAATTATAAAATTACTTTTAATATAAAATAAATCTAATATATGAAATCATATTAATTTATAAATTTATTTTTATATAATTTTTTTTATATCTATAACGGTTATCTTATTTAAAAGAGCTCTGCTATATGTAAGCAGACGGCGGACTAAAATGCGGACGAAAGATGACGTGGTAAGTGAAAAAAAAAAGGTGCTTTCTTGGTTTCCCTCCAGCAGTTTCTTTGTCTTCTTCTACCAGTAGATAACAAAGATTTTTACATACATTCAACTCGACACAAGCAACAAAGGAAGTTTGTCAGAGTCCCAACACAAAGTGGCATGATGAATCTTCTTGGTCTTCTGCTTCGCATGTGGGTATCGAGCGCCATTTTGTCTACAATCATCATTGATGTCAAATCAGAGTCTGCTAAATCTGCAATTTCGGAGTCTGCTTCTATTGCTCAGAGAGAGCCTTACTTCTCAATTTTCTCTAAATATGAAAGTTGAATCTCCAGGTACTTCAACAATCGGCTATTTGGAAAAATCTGCTTAGGGTTAGGGTTCATAATAAAGAAGACTAAAAAAATAAATTTTGATGGAGGAGTGAACGAGAATCGATGGGTGAGGGAGAGAGAGAAGGAACGAAAATGGAGGAAAATGAATTACAATGGAGAAGAAACGTGAAACGGTGCGTTTCCATTTCAATTTCCTTTCTGGCCAACCCATTTACTTCTGTTAGATTGAAACACACCGTTTCATTAAACGGATTATTTTATCAATTGGTCCCCAATGTGGTCCCCAAACTGCTTGCATTCAGACTTTTCCTATTTAAAATGGAGGTTTAGAAAGTGTCGGCAAGGAAGTTCTCCCCCTGAAGACAGAGCCAGATCCACAATGTCAGTAAGAAAGTTGGTTCAGTCATGATTAGAAAAAAATCAAGTAGTTACTATATAAAATGATTTTTTCTTCCTCTAAAAAATATAGCCAAGTCAGTAAAAATGAGTTTTTAATGAATAAAAATGATATTTATAATCGTAGATTGTCTAAGAGTCGTATAGTCTTTTTAAAAAAATAAATTAATATAAGATACAAATAAAAAAAATTTATGTTTTAATCATAAATTTTAATTTTTTTTAAAACGATTATACTGCGTTTACTGGTTCTATAACTATATATAATATTAGTCCAGAATTGCAGGAAATTGCGCAAAACCTTCGAATGCATTCATAGGTCCAAAGTACGCGTTTTAACGAATTGCAGGAAGAGATATAGAACCTTCTCATATCGTTCAAAGAAATTACACTTCTACGCGTTTGATTTTAATCTTCCTCTGCATGATTATTTGTGTTTTAGTCAAAGAGTTTCAAAGTAGGTGGAATCTTGGAAATTACGTACATACGCGCTTGTAACCAATCCACTGATGCTGCATCCACCTGGAACTTTCCATCTCAGGTCGACTAGTACCATTACTCCATGGCTAGCTTCTATATATACATACAGATTGCAACATCATCTCTTCACTGTTCTTCTCATTGTCTTAGCCCACAAATTTAAATCTCGCGAATTGTATTCATGGCCTCTCAAAGACCCTCTTCATCTACTTCTGAAGTTAGTAACGAAAGAAAAAGAGATAATTCATCTTCGCCTCGATGGGAGTATGAAGTTTTCCTTAGTTTCTATGGCAAAGACACTCGCAGGGGTTTTACGGATCATCTGCATGCTGATTTAAAACGGAAAGGCATTATAGTCTTTAGGGATGACGAAACACTCCAGCAAGGAGAATACATTTCTCAAGCGCTTCTGAAAGCAATTCAACAATCACAATACGCCATCGTCATTCTTTCGGCAAATTATGCTTCTTCCAAATGGTGCCTCATGGAACTTGCCGAGATCGTTGAATGGAAGAAAAAGACGAAGCTGATCACAATTATTCCTATTTTCTACCATGTGGATCCTTCAGACGTAAGAAATCAAAGAGGAACGTTTGCAGAAGCTTTCGCCGCATATGAAAACATCAAAGAGATTGATATGTGGAGAAATGCTTTCAGAGAAGTGGGCACTATTGTCGGAGAGCACATAAATGGGGACAAGTAACATTTACTCCTCTTTTCTTCTTCCCTTGACAGATAGCAAGCAATTAACATCTATCTATTTACTTAAATTATGACATTTATAATTTTTAAAATGTTTGCATTGTAATCTGGTCTGACAGCTTGAGTTGGTGTTGCAAGAGGGAAAATATTCAAGTATGAACTAGCTAGGCGTTTTGCTTTCTCTAATAAACAATGCTAATAATCAGCTAAAGCCCTTCTTCTTCTTCTTTCTTTCTTTTTTTTCTTTTTTTAATTTTAATTGGCTCGTGCATGTGGTGTAGTCAATATTAATTTTTCTATCAATTTACAGGTACGAATCAACAATTATACAAAAAGTCTGTGGACGTATATCTCATGAGTTGAATTCTAGATCCTCACGTCATGATTACAGTGAACTTGTTGCAATAGATTCCCATGTAGACGAAATGATGAAGTTATTGAATATGGAATCGAACGATGTTCGCTTTATAGGAATTCACGGCATGGGTGGCATTGGCAAGACAACGCTGGCCGAAGTAATTTATGATCGAGTTTCTTGTCGGTTTGAAGGAAGCAGCTTTATTTATTTTAAAGAATCTAGAGCTCGTGGTCTAGATTCTGTACAAAAACAACTTCTTCGTATGATCATAGATGAAAAACTAGATGTATGGGATCATCGCAATGGAAGCGAGGTGATAAGAAGGAGGTTTCGTAATAAAAAGGTTTTTATCGTCCTCGATGATGTGGACAGTGACAAGCAACTGACAGCATTAGCAGGGGATCGGAAATGGTTTGGTCCAGGGAGTAGGGTGATTATAACATGCAGGGATAGTCATCTGTTGATAAAAAATAGAGTGAATGATATCTATAAGGTTCAGCTGCTTGGAACCGCCGATGCTTTGCAACTCTTTAGTTTGTCAGCCTTTGACAAAACCCATCCTCCAGAGAATTACAAGGATCTATCTATGGATTTTGTGAATTATGCTAAAGGCCTTCCTTTAGCTCTTAAAGTTTTGGGTTCCTTCTTATTTAGGAGAACAATAGATGCGTGGAAAAGTGCTAGGGATCAACTAGAAGCAATTCCTAAAAAAGAAATTTTTGATATTCTAAAAATAAGTTTTGATGGGCTGGAGGAATCGCAGCAAAAATTGTTTTTGGATGTGGCATGTTTTCCTCGAAGAAATTTGGCGCTATTTGACGAGTTTAATGAAATAGATATACATCCAGCTATCGACATTGAGGTTCTCATCGACAAGTCCCTCATAAGCAAATCAGAATATGGATGCTTGTACATGCATGATTTGCTAGAAGATATGGGTCGGGAAATAGTTCGCCGCGAATATCCTGACGAACCTGGACGACGTAGTAGACTGTTTCGTGAGGAGGATGTCTTTGGCGTGCTGGAGAAAGATACTGTAAGTTGATTAATGTAGAGATTAATATTAAAAGGTATATTTTCATCATAATGCTTGCTAATCCGTTATTCTTGGTTACTAGGGAACTGATGCAATTGAAGTCATAGTCGTCAGTTTATTCTATACTAGTGGATTCCATATTATTGACGCCGAGGCATTATCAAAGATGAGAAAATTGAGAATTCTTCTTATCGATGAATTTGTACCTATAAGATGGCTTGGAAATCCTTTAGAATACATGACAAGTGATAAATTGCGATTTTTACACTGGTCAGCCTGTCCTTCGACATCCTGGCAGAGCAGTTTGAAGAGTGATACTGTAAGTTGATTAGTATAGAGATTAATATAAAAAGGTATATTTTCATCCTAATTCTTGTTAATCCGTTGTTCTTGGTTACTAGGAAACTAATGCAATTGAAGGCATAGCCCTCGATTTCTGTCCAACAAAAGCGCGGGCCCTCCAAAAGCGCGGGCCCCCCCTCAGAGGATCCGTAAAGAGTAGAATAATAACGTTAAAGTGGAGGAAATCTCTTGAAACACAATATCGCCAAATTTATCCAACAAAAGCGCGGGCCCTCCAAGAGCGCTGGCCCCCCCGCAGAGGATCCCTAAAGAGGAGAATAATAACGTTAAAGTGGAGGAAATCTCTTGAAACACAATTTCGCCAAATTTATCCATCACCAACTATAAAATGGAGTGGAAATCCTTTAAAACACATGCCAAGCGAAAAGTTGCAATACCTACATTGGTATAATTGTGCTTCGAAATCCTGGCCGAGCAGTTTCCAACCCAAAAATCTTGTTGTACTAAGCATGCCTGGCAGCCACTTTAAACGACTGTGGGAGGGATTGATGGTAAGTTTCTACTCTTATAAATACGTATTTTCTTTATAATAATCTCCCTTTCTATCTTTTTCAAATAAGTTAATATATTCAGATTATGGTCCAACTAACTAGTTGTTTGTTTATATATACAGGTTTTAGACAATTTGAAATGCTTAGATCTGAGTCATTCTGAGAACTTGATTGAAACACCAAATTTGAGTAAAGCTCCAAAAATTGAGAAAATAAACTTTTCAGGTTGTATAAGCTTGTCTAAGGTCCACTCATCCATCAAATACCTCAAACGATTACAAGAATTAAGAATGTTTGGCACTGGAATCAAAAAACTGTGGAAGGGGTTGGCGGTAAGTTTTTCACTCGTATAAATACATATTGATCTTCTTAATAATCACTCTTCATATCTTTTCTAAATAAGTTAATATATTCATATTTTGATCTAATTTATAACTACTTATTTATTATAACAGGTTTTAGACAATTTGAAGTTCTTAGATTTGAGTGATTCTAAGAACTTGATTGAAATACCAGATTTGAGTGGAGCCCCAAAACTTGAGAAAATATACGTTGCAGGTTGTACAAGCAGATTGTGTAAGGTCCACCCATCCATCGGAAGTCTCAAACAATTAAAAGATTTGAATTTAAATGAATGTCTTACAGAACTACTAATTCCAGCCAAGTTCTACTTACCATCATCGTTTATGAGTTTCTCTAGCCTTCGCGAATTATCTTTAAGAGACTGCAAAAACATTTCAACTTTTCCTAGTGTTATTAGTAGTTTGTCATCTCTTGAAAGTCTCTATTTGGCTGGTTGGTTAAGACTAGAGAAATTTCCAGACCTGAGTAGGTTGGAATGCTTGAAGGAACTTCAGGCATACGGAACTGCTATAACAAAAATACCACCTGTCAATCTAATCCCCAAGAACATCCATTCCTTAAAGATCGAAGGACAAAAGAGGATGCCACGTAAATCAAGATATTTAGCCAAGTTCATTAATACCTGCTCTTGGCCGAAACAAAGCTCATATCCCACCAATCATGATATCGGATCACCTGTAGAATATGAGATGAAAGAAAAGCTTGAGGTGCAAATTCAATTTGACAAAAAGGTGAGTCTCTCTATCTCTCTCTCTCCCCTTTAATTTAGAAAAGAACACACGTAAATATACGTAGGGTGGTGTTGAAATAAACAAAACAAGTCGACATCCACCAAAACAAAAATAGCTTAATTTGTGCTGCAATTAACATCTCTTTTTGGGATTATTTTACAGTTGGTGTTCATAAAAAGGTGGTCGATGGGATCTAGAATCCCGGAGTGGGTCCACAATAAAAGTAATGGCTCCTCTTTACAGATAGAGTTGGATGGTAATACGATGTCGGTGATGGGGATTGCTATCTTTATTGTTTGTCAATTCCATTCAATTGCTCCGGTTAATTTCAAGGGAAAGGAAATGGTAACGTTTCCAATTTGTTTGGATGATGATACTCCAGAAAATTATTTTTGCCATTTTGAGTTTGCACTTTCCACGGGCGTCAGTTTCGACAAGCCAAGTGTATTATCGGGGTATTTATGGAATCCGGGATATTTGGAAAGCTGGAAATTGAAGAGTCTGGATAAACGGAAGATTTCCACTACAGCAGAATTAATGGGTTTCGACGGTCAAACTCCATTTATGGAATTAGAAGTGAAAGAATGGGGATTGCATTTAGTATGTCCGGATGATGGAGCTCTTGGTTTCGGATCAGATTTAGATTCCTTCGTCAATTTTATTAATTTAGTATTGGAAACGCCGCATGACAAGAAACAGAGATTAGATTCATCAGGAGTACCCCTTAAAGTTTAGTCCTTTTGAGTAATGGCTTAGCATTGTTTATTTTGGAAATAGAAGATGATCATCATTTTGTACTTGAAACCTCTCAATTCCATTGAAGATGTTGAAGTGATCATGAAATCTCATATTGATTAAGGGAACGCAGTCAACCACCCGAGCTTTTCTTCTTTGTCATGTTTATGGTACGTTAATACTATTTCTGTCCTTCATCTCAGACTCGAATCTCTATAAAACATACACTTTAGTCATTTATGCATCTACCGTTTTTAATATGAAAAACATGATTAAATGTTATGTGCATAGAAGTGATCATCAGTGAACTTTCAATTTCCAAAACGTGGGAGAATACTTGACATGGATGTGCTACATGAAGAGAAATGAAGATTCGAAGTGCTACATGAAGAGAAATGAAGATTCGATTTAGCAGGAGTCCTTTATAAAAGTTACCCCTTTGAGTTTTGAGTATTGGCTTTGGTATTGTTTCTTTGGAAATAGAAGATGTTAACCATTTTGTTTACAAGTTAGGAGTCAAATTTCCAATTGGTTTGTTGCAACTTGCCTCATTTAAGCACAAGGAGTAATCAGTTAATTAGGAGAGCCAAAAAAATATTATTATGTAAGAGATTGTTTTCTTTAAGAGATCGAGAATTCCCTATGTATATTAACTGTTTAACTTTCCTATTAATCACATTTCAATTCTGCATATGGTTCTAAAAAATCTTATATTTGAATAAGCTTAGACATATCTAGACATGATGTGTTGGTTTGGGGAAGCCCTTGATATCAAATTGCTAAGAAGTTTGAACCAAAATTATTATTAAAGTTGTCAAACTTATTGAAGATACACGATCATCAAGATAACAATAGGTACTTGAAATCAATCCCACTTGATTATAAGATGTATTTAAAATGCTAAACTTCACTTTGCCACTCACACAAGCTTGACAATTGGACTTAGTTTGACACACTTGCACTTGCACCCTAGTAAATGAATGCATGCATGCATGCCAAACTTTGAATTGATTTGGGCTGAGAATTATTGTATCCTTACTCCAAATTGAGCTTTTACTACTTTCGATTCTGGTAACTATGAAAAGAAGGTTCTTGACTGCTAACCTTGTCAGTTAATGTAATATGCAATCGATGACATGCAAAATGGGGAAAATCATCACCTTCGTGTGTAATAGGGGAAGAAAGGTTATAACTGCTACCAGCCATAGAGAACATCATTAGTAATACCGTAGGTATCTACACGAATAGACATATATACCCTTAATATGAGCATTTTGTCAAGATAGAATTGTGTTAGGATAACCTTAGTTTCATTATTTGATTAAAAACATAAAAGATATAATGTCAACACTACGAGTAACTTGACACTGCTCTAAACCACTAAATATTTTTTTCTTACAAACTCGTAAAAGAAGGTAACTGAAAGGCAAATGTACAGCTTTAACCAATTTATCATACATAGGAGCACACGTCTCGGCTGCTGCCGCAGCCAAGCTCCTCAATCATTTTTTACAATTGACATGAAATCCTACATAAATGATAGGAAAAGGGGAATACCAAAATCCCACTTTCTTTTGACCTAGAAATTCCTTGCAATTACAAAGGAATCAAGATACCGTCCACCCATAACACAAACAAGCAAGATAGAGATTCTTTTGCCACTTTTCCTGCACATAAACCAGAAGCACAAACGAAAAGTTTAGTGTGTCAAGTCTAAGAAACGGTACAATGAACCTATATCTGCACCTCATAGAAATAATCTCATCCCAAAATTCCAACTTTTATCTCCTCATGGATTTCCAACAAGTCAAATTAACATTTAAAAGCCATTATGCAAGTATGTAAATTACAGTTTAATATACAGTTCAATATAACTACACAGAACAGCAAGGTAGTGCTATATACATATACATACATAATCTGCTCTTTTGTAAAACCCAGTTTTTTATATATATATATACACACACACACACACACACTTTTTGATCAGTTGGATTCTTGCAATTGAACAGGGATTAATTATGAAAATAAATTAACAAACATCGATCATAAGGCTTTTGTCTCCAACTAGCTCCAGCTAGAGTACGTAACGGGAAGGAAGTAATGAGCTGGGAACTAATTAAGCTATCGGGCTTAATATAGGAAGAATAGAGTTAAAAGTATAGCATAATGTTTTGTAGAAAGTGTACAAATTGTAACAAAGCAGGACAGAAAATCATCTCACCTCTTCAGGCTGTAGGTTGCACGATTTATGCTTGTTTCTAACTTCCCTCCACTTGGTTATACACCCAACTAAACAAGTATTAGAAGGAAAAAATGTCAGAACAGATGAGGTTGGAAGATACCATGACAGAATTTATAGTACTAAAATTTCAGAACTTGGGAATTTCTTGCTGGTATCTTTGAGCTAATTTCTCTAATAATTATCTCCTAAAACAATTATAGATTGTGGCACTCAAAGATATGGCCACCATTCTAATACAAATCGTACACAGGTAGTTTTCTATCAAAACATTTCTTCCTATTTAATCACCACCAAGTTGTCCATAAAAGTGATAGATGAAGGGGAAGGAGTAAAAGCAATTCCTCTATAAAGAAAGTTCTTCCAGGTGCATGTTTTATAAAGAAAAACACATGCATTGACTTGTAAGAAATTGTAGGCTCTATGAAATAACCCTTCTCACATTGCCTCATTGAAGAAGCCATGTACATGGGCTATGCCTATTTCATTCATATCAATATAATTTACTTCTTACGTATATGAAAAAAAATAAAATAATAAAAATAATAATAAAAAAAAAGAACAGAAGAAAAAAAGATATATACATTGGCACTGCATAGAAAAGATTATCATTTTCAGGCATATGAATCAGGACATGAACATCCAATCAGTAACCTCAATATTTCATCTCATGAACATTTTGTCAGATTTTTTTTTCTTGGTCTTCAGAAAGGGCATTTTGTAGTTAAAGGTGCCAGAGATGAGTTTAAAGAGATGGAACAGACATTTTACTTAGAGCTGTTAGTTCAGTAGCTTCGTATGGATATAATACAGTTCTTGTCACAGCCTGCTGAATGTTCCACGGAATAAAAGAAAGAGGTTCATCTCAGAAGTTTTTTTCCTTAGAACATCTTCAATATCACTACCTCAAGTACCTTCTTTTCTCCCAAAAATAGCAGCAACAAATAGAGGCCAACTAGCAGCAACAACAAATAGCATACCAGGAAGATACATAAAACCAAAACCAACACCACAACCAAGAAATAGCAGAAGTAAAAAATAGAGGAAAATATGCAAACCATGCACTTCACAATAAAAATGTAAAGCATACCAGGAAGAAAATCAGAGGCCAAAAACATGGGAAACCAATCCAAGCAACCCGCAAGACCAACCCACCTGGAAAAAAATTAAAACTTAATAGCCAGGAAAAACAGAAATGTTTGACACAGACTCAGCGATCCTAGAAATGATTTGCACCGAAAGATTTAAATCCAAAAAATCCTTCCCAGTCATAACGGGAAAAGCTATTAGGAGTTATGTTTACTGAAACCTTCTCACAACCACAGCTTAAAAAAAAAGTTTGTTCTGGACTCTGTCCTAGAGTTCCTTGGTCGACAGAGATTTTCTAAAGTAATCCAGAAATTTTCAAAAAACATTTCTTCTAGTCTTTCATCCCCAGAATTCCTTAAGAGGCTAGAGACTTTGAAAAACCATCCAAAAAACCCCATCTGACATCATTATAAAGAAGTACATGAACATATTTGAGCAAATATATTATAGAAGTTGGTTTAGTCTTATTTATACTCCACTTGCCAACACAATGACCCCACTTAAACTAAACATGCTAACCCAACACAAGCATCTCAAAAATACCTTGCTCTCCATCTCAAACTTTTGAAATTCATTCACATTTTACCTCAGGACATGAAAATAAAGTCACACACACAGCAGCGGAAATAGATGTAATTAATTACTTTAATCTTTGAAAATGTGGCATGTATTAGAGGAAACAAGAAAACCCCATACAATAACAGATATTTCTGTGATTTCAACACTACAATCCTGAAAGAAATGCTCGCATCATCTGGTTAAGCATTTCAATGGGCATGAATTAACAAATAAGCATTTCAATAGGCATGAATAAACAAATTCCTGGCGATCCTGAAGTTATTAAAGGTACTTTGTATATATATAACTTTTAAGGAATCAATATTATGTTTTAAAAAGATACTATAAGGCTCCTTCCTCCCTGCTCCCCCTTTATTTTCTCTTGTCTGCTATTTATTGAAGATCCTACCTTATTATTATAAAAGGGGGAAAGGGGCAAACAATATAGGGGATATTTGCTTATTTCAAATTTTTATCTGATTATTTATTTCACTTTAATTTGGTTATTTTAATGATCTGGTGGAGCAGGGGATGGGTCTGCTTGGAGGACTGATGAAGAATTTGCAAGGGAATTGCTGGCCGGAGTAAGTCTCCAAGTAAACATACTTTCATTAATCTATGTCTAAGATACTCTTTGAACAAGAAACATACAAAAAAATGAACGAACTTGGAAGAAGTTTTGAAATCTATATATGATATATATGTTTAAGTTCAGTTTCTTTTCCTGTCTTCTCAACTGCTAAACCAAGTAGGTCATGTTTCATATGCCAAAACATACCCATTCTAATTTATCTGCAGGAATTCCCTCCATCAAGCAAGTTGGATGGTAAAATATATGGTGATCAAACTAGTACAATAACCCAGGAGCACATAGAAAAGTACTTCAATGGGCTCACCATAGATGAGGTAATTGTACTGATTATTAACTCACTCACAATAGTCTTATAGTTATTCCATAGCCAATAAATATGCTAAAGAATGTCTATCACAACATCTTATCAAAAAATTTCCCAAATGTTACTATGTTTCATATACTTCTAATCTAGAGTTAAACCATGCAAAAATTAATGCCCTATGTCTGGAGGCTTATGCTAACTAGTGCAGCGTTATAACCTTTGATACAGCTTAGCATAATTTTATCAAATAAAAGATCTGAAATTGGGTTTTTGTAATGCCCCCTAGCTAGCATGATCCTTATAACTCGACCCAATTCTGAAGCAACTAGGATTAATACAAGAGCATGATCCTTATTACTTGCAAGCATGCTCAAGAATTTCTTGGCCTAAAAAGTTTTAGATGTTCTATTCTTTTCTGATCTTGATGATCATGATGATCTATGTGCAAGGTAAAAAAGCAGGATGAGTTCTTTATTTAAACATTCGTTTTATTTTTCCAACCCGGCAAAGACCATTTGAAAGTAAGATATATTCTTCATCAATGATGGCATGACCATCAATTTTCAACATCAATTTTGCAGCACAGCAACCTAAGGGGTAGAGCTAGACAAATGAAATGCAGATTCTATATCATTTTGATCTATATTCTATGTGGACCTATCTCTTTCAGCAAACCAAAACATGGAGTCCGAGCAAATGCTTTCACTAAAACAGAGGGCTATCTTCAAATGATGCCCAGCATCTCAAAACAGAACCAAAACACTTTTCAGTTCTTCTTCAGAAATCTAATAGTCAGATTTTTACATAAACAATTATTTGTTTATGTAATGATATACACAAGACAAAAATTATAAATATGAATTCATTAGGAAAACACAAGTAGTAACAATAACTCCATGTACACAAAGAGCTAGGGCAACATAGAAAAAAAGAGAAGAAAATAAGTACTATTGGGGAAGAAACTTACTTTAAAGAAGAAAACAAGAATGAAACAAACAAAGAACTCCTTGCTTTCATGGTAATTTCCCTTACTGCTCAATTTTATCACTGTATTGTTAATGTCAGTCACTGTGAATGATAGGAGTGAAGAGTATCCATTCTGCAAGACATGGTCACTGGGAAATGGATTAGTAACTGAAATGTTCAAAATCATTTATATTAGTTTTTGGATTGAGCTATGGCTATATATGAATGAATATAAATGAATATAAATTGAGAAGTTAAATAACTCAACATAATATTTAAACAAATGATTAAGCTAAATGAATACAACGGGTGTGAACTATTTCTCTGGAAAAACCCATAACCAGTCTGGTCATTGGGTTTTGAGGCTCTATATGAAAATATTATATAGGATAATAATTGTGTTCTGCTCCTACATTTCTCTACATATATCTAGTATTATATGCCCACAAGCTCATGCTTGCTTAAGATCAGCCAACAACTTTCCTTTTCTCGAAGGTAATATTGAATTTGAATAATTGATATCCTGCAATTATTTTGCAAACTTTACTTGTGTAGCAAGTTCTTCTTTCAACTATAATTGATAGTTGTTTTTGTATTTCTACTGGGCTATGCCTACTCTTTGATCAATAAAACTTGTTTACTTATAAAAAATTAAAAAATAAATAAAAATAAAATAAAATTATTCTCCTTGGAAGAAGATATAGAGCAACTTGACATTTTTATGCTCAAACTATATCAAGCAGATTTGAAGAAATGCAACATCCAACACAATTTATACATAAAAACATAAATCCGAGAACACCATATAATTTTCATGGGTTTGAATGATTGACAAGGCTTTTTTCAAGTGCTATGGCTTCCTAGGCGGTGGAAGAAGGCGGCGTCTGTTTGGAAGATGATTCCTCCTTGTCTCATGTGGTGCTTATGGATCAAAAGAAATATGAGATGTTTTGAAGATAAAGAACGCTCTTTGGAAGATCTTAGGGACTTTTTCTTGAGTACTTTGGGTTTTTGGGCGAAAGTTTATGTAATGGTGGATAATTTTCTGAACCTGTTTTAGTTTTCTGGGTTTTTTTCTGGAAGTTGTAGGTTTATCTTTTGTATACCTCCTGTGTACTTGGGCTTATGCCTATTTCTTCAATAAAATTATTACTTATCAAAAAAAATATTTTCACGGGTAGGAGATCGACAGGGGCTAGGTCTAAAACTTACATAGCAATCCAAAAATCAAGGTATTGTAAAACACAGCTCCTACGAACTAGATACATATCACAAAATACACAAATTCAAGCAAACTGAAAAAAGCAACAGCTTAAGGAATTGGGTTTCCTAATCATCGAGAAGATAAGGACTTTTGGCACCCAAAAAAAGAATACAAAAATGCAAGCAAGAAAATAAACAAACTAAACACACTGATTAAATAAACACCTAGAGTCGTGGTTGATGAAGCTTCATATGATGGGGCTTCAATGGATTTAGAGGGATGGGGATAGGGATTGGGCTAAGGCTTCGAAGACTCTGATGAGGGGGAAGAAAGAAATGCTTCAAATGGAGGGGGAGGGTGGAAGTGAGTCTGCGACGGCAATTTCAGAGACTTGGTGCTGGGCGACGAAAGACTAGAGAGGCGATGCGGGTGGGATTTCTCAAATGCAAAATGGTGTTCCGGGGGGAAAGGGCACTTTGGTACGTTTTGGCGCCCGAGTGATTTGCTCTTAAAATACACCAATTCCATCGAGCCACTTATCACCGGAGCCAGTTTTTTTACATTTTGCAGCGAATTTTACATCGTGAAAAAAAAAAAAAAAAAAAATCGCTGCAAACGTCCATTTCAAAACTTTATGAGGTGTTTTTATATTACAGCAAATTTTTTCGTCGCCAGAAGTCAAAAAATTGCTGCAAAAGAGTTTCAAAACTTGATATTAAAAATCCGCAACGACATCAAAATCGTTGGAATTAATTATTTATTGCGGCAATTTTATTCCCAACAATACTTAAATCGTTGCAAAAGACCCTTTTTTTTGTAGTGCCCCCACAAATAAAAAGAAAAAGAAAAAGAAAAACTAAAGAAACACTATGAAAACAAAAGGGCAGCTTGTCTTTCACTTTCACCACATTTTTGTAGGAACACAGAAAAATTGAAGTGAGAACAGAATATGTTTGTACATAGAACAAGCAAAAATTCAACCTGATCACTGAAGCCAGCATTACGAGACATGACAACACCCCAGTGGCTCACAACAGTTGCCATTGAGGTCACATGGAACCCTTCCCTCCACTTGTTTATTCACTTGAAGGGGAAAGAGTCGCTCACTTTGTAAGGCTGCTGAGTGTATTGGGTGTCTGCAAAAATTTAGGTCATAACTTCATAACTTAAGTCAGCTGAGGATAAATACCATCAAGTAAAACCAGCATACAGCAGATGTCCCAAATATTTTTAATGCACAAGAAAAGAATCTTTTGACCAAACAAGCCACCAAACAGTATGCCTCTCACAAAGTTCTTATTAGAAATGACATAAGATGTGCCTCTTTTTCCAAGACAATGTGAATTATAGTCTTGGATTGGTGTTGTTTGGGTTAAAAGAGCGGAGAATCCGTCAATCATCTACTAATACATTGTGAGATTGCTACGACTTTGTGGAATGACTTTTTTGCTGGGGTGGGTGTAGCTTGGATGATGCCAAGAAGGGTGATCAACCTCTTAGCTTCATGGAGAGGTCTCCAAGGCACTTCTCAGATTGCCGTAATTTGGAAGATGGTACCGATATGCCTATGGTGGGGTCTTTGGAGAGAGGAACGAGTATAGCTTTGAAGATGGATGAACTTCGAATGGTCGATTGTAATAAATTTTTTTAACACCTAGTTCTAATGGTCGATTGTAATAAATTTTAATGGTATGACCATTCATGAATTTCTTGTATCACTAGAACATCAGTCCTAGATGTTACTCTTGTATATGACCCGCATACTTGGGCCTTTGCCAATTCCTACGATCAATAAAATCTTATTTATTAATCAAAAAAATATATCTAAAGCTTTATGGGATGAGATCTTTTCTAGGTTTGGTATTGCCTGGATTGTGCCTAGGAGGGTGGTTGACTTACCGTCATGTTGGAGAGGAATTCAGCGCAATCGTCAAATTGCGGTTCTTTGGAGGATGGTGACTCCATGCTTAATGTGGTGTAATTGGAACGAAAGGAATGGTGATATGAACCCTAGGGAATGTTCGATGGGAGGGTTTAGGGACTTTTTCTTTCATACATAGTTACTTTGGCCTTTGACCATTGTATTGAATAGGACTAGTTTTAATGACTTTTATGTCGATTTTCACAGCACTTAGCTTGTAATTAGGTTCAGCTCTTGCATACTTCCTATGTACCTGGGCTATGCCTAATTATGTGTATTAACAAATTCTTCTCACCAATTAAAATACACACACACACACACATATATCTAATAATGTAAACAAACCTTTAGACATAACCACAAGGGAGCTCCCATTGTTGGCACCAGCAATAGAACTGATCTAGTAGTTCTTTTCCCATTGTTCCATGATCCAATCCTATGGATTTGAAACATCAAATGTAATTGTTATTTCATGATAATATCCCCTGAGATGAATACTGACTATAATATGTGTGTGTATGCATGCGGCACAGAAATTCACCTTGTGTAAGAAAAAAGGTGACAGCTCATATACTTGGCTTGTAAAACCAGTTCCAGCATCCATAATAAGTGCTCAGAGATTGGAACAAGATGCCACACAACTTACAAGCAAGCCATCTGCAATCCCTCTCTCCACCTGTTGCACCAGCCTTGCATCAACTACATTATAATGGTACCTAAACATTAAATAAGTGAGGTGGTCATTTTTTTTAGATAAGTAATAAGTGAGCAGGTTGTAAAGCAACTAAATTGGTGATCCTCTATGACTGTTCTTTACAAAAAAGCAAATACATGAAACTGGTATATTAATTTTTTCTAACACCAAAGCCTTTTCCAGCAAGGAAATAATAATGAGGTGATTAAGCCTTTCAACCAAACCAGGGATCACAGAAACCAACAGACCAGGTGACCCCAAAGATAATCCAACAGCAAAGGTCTTGCACCCTATAAGTCCATCTCCTCAATATGGTTCCAATTACATTCTCAGTACCATAATTTCAGTGAGTTTTGAACCATGGCTTCTTCTTCTTTTTATTTTTTATTTATTTTTTTTTAGAGGATGGTACCTCATGATTTTATTAATAACCTAGGCCTTGTTGGGTAATAGAATATATTTATTAATAACCTCATGATTTGAAAGAGAATGGTGCTCACTTGATCAATTTAATGACCCTATCAGGCCTAGCTTAGCATGGGGAACCCTCTTGTACACTACTGTCCCCCTTTTTCGGTTGTTTATAACACTACTCTTACACATTAAAAATCAGGCTTATCTAAACTTTTTCTTTTTTGATATGTAATAAGAGAACTATCATAAAAGCGCAAAAGACACCGTCTAAGTACACGTGACATACAAGTCATTCACCTATCCATAAAGAAAAAAATATAAAAAAAAAATCACGTAAATTAAGCCTATTGAAGTCTATAGAAACTGTCCAAAAGGGAGTATAGTTTTGAGAAAGAAAGTCTTGAGCTCCATTATCCATCCACAATCCATCAAAACTTCTTTTGCTCTCTTTCCCTCCAAATACATGATATGGGGCAAGTAGGAACCATTTTCCACACTGCTGCAATTCGACAGCTACCAGCTAACCTTCTCCAAGCTTTGTTTAATTTATTGAATGAAAGAGAGTCAGGAGGCAAAATCTAGAAGTAATAAGGAACCTAACCATCTTCTGAGAAGAATTTTGATTGGTAGTGTTGCCGCTCAAACTTTTTTTGATCAGTAGTGTTGTCACTCAAACTTCTTACTATAACATAGGATGTTTTGGCTCTCAAGATTAGTATCTAAAAAATCTAAATCGAAGCTTCTTCATCTTAATCTTTTTGATAGGTGGATATGAAGAGGCTAGTCTAATTCAAGCTTTTGTGGGCCCATTTTATGTGATTGAGTTGATACATCACATGAAAAATTTTAGAGCATCAATTGCAGAAGAATACAGACCCCACACAAAAAGAAACACACACATGCACACAAAGAAAGTATACGTTACAACTCAAGAAAAAAAGTATAGTGAGATGTAACTAGAAATTATAGACGAGAGGAGGCCCACTGTAATTTTACATCAAACCTGGCATCAAGCAACTATCTTACATGAACAAATAAAGTGATGTTGATAAAAGGGCATCTAAGCCAATAGCAGAAAGGTTAAACACCATAAATTTTTTTTTTTTTTTTTATAATTTTAACATAGCAGGATAACATAACACCAGAAACTTTGAAGTCAGATCCAAAGGTTCTCTCTTTCCTTTCAAATAAACCTGCCAAACCTTGAAAGATGAACATCAAACACTTTCTTTCATTAGTTGCTCAATGGTTCTTCTCAGAACCAAGTTAGGAGCCACAAGTACCAAGGCACACATTAAAGATATAACATATTCATGCAGATTTTGGGTAACATAAAGAAGACGTTCTTAGATTTTATCCTCTAATAAGTAAAGTTCTAAGATTTACAAAGACTAATTTCAAAAAATCCATAGTACTTGATAAATAGTATTTTTTTTTTATTTTTTTTTATGTCGGAGAACCTCTCCAAGGCAGGGCCCCTTGGACCCACCCTTGTAGTGTAAACCCTAGTCTCATACACCGCACCCTCGGAAGTTTCTCTACATGGAACTAGTTAAATTGCTGGCTTTTCACCAAGATGTGTGGCCCCAAAAGATTGTTTGTACCCATAAGGTGTTGAACCTTGGACCTTGAAAGGAGTGATACCCCAAGACCAAGACTTTCACCACTTCGGCCAACCCCCTGTGGTTAGTATTTTTTTTTATTAAACAAGGTTTTATTAATGATGTCGACTTGATAAATAGAGAATACCACACAAACACCACTTGTGTCCCTAAAAGTTGCAACCAAGCCCTCAATTATTGTAATAGTTAAGACTTAAGTCCTTTTTTCAGCCACACTAACACTTTTGTAAGATTGTTTTATTAATGATCAAGAAAAGAAAGGACGGCGTACTCGAAGTACGTGGAGGTATCCAACAAATACACCTAGTGAGAGAGAGAAGAACATAGAGAGTAAAGCTAGAGAGACAGTTTGGCTGCCATCCAATAGTAGATTGCATTAAAAAGGACAACCCGGAGGTCTTCGATGTTGCATTGGGTATCTTCAAAACTTGTTCATTGCTTTCCACAATATCTTAGTGTGTTTGCTCTCAAACCACCCATTCCAATATGCCAAAATATCTACCACCTTTCTAGGGATCACCCAACTCAACCCAAAAATTATTTTTTTGATTGGTAAATCGACCCAAAAGAATTAAAAACATAGAACTATTCAATAAGTAATTCTAGAAATACTGAACTATGTGATCATTATGCCATTCACGTTCAAGGATTCTAGAGAATTGTTTCATCTACATGAATTGGCCACTTGGCAGAAGCACTAGCCGATTGACTCTTTCTCACTAATGCTAATATATGATGTCACATTTATCGAATGACTTATTGATAATTTAGCAAAACTTCCAAAAAGAGAACCAACCAAGTTTAGGCTAGTGACGTGATTCCAATACCCAGTCAAAACCATTCTCTCTTTTCAAATGATTATTCAATTAATACTATTTTTTTTATAATTATTCAATTAATAAATATTCGGAGTCATAAATTTCTAACGCATATTTGGACTTGCTGAAACTCTATTAGTTTCTCTGCTTGCCAGACGGGTGGTGTTTAATTGAGTGTGTGTGTGTGAGAGAGAGAGAGAGAGAGAGAGAGAGAGACCAAAAGCAAAATGCAGACCTACCTCTGTTTCATTGGTAGCCTAGCATTGTAAACTGAAATCCACCGTGTAGCAGGAACTCCTAAACGAACCTTCTTCTTGGGCTGCCCATCATCATCATCCTCAATATTCAACCTATCCCGTTTTTGACCAACCTGACAAACATGTCAACAGCAGTTGCATAAAACACCTCTGAATAAAATAACTATAGAATCAGAATTTAGCCCTAAGTTCATATATTACCAAAATTTTCTTTTGAGCACCATCAGTGCTTATTGGCCTTAAAGCTGGATTGGGGCCTATCAAGCCCTCAAACAAAGATATTATCTTGACATAGTTAGGCTCCTCATTAAATTTCATGTTCACCACAATCTCAAGAAATTGCTTAAGAGGTGGCGGGCAAAAGCAGCATAGCATTTCAGAAGAGGTTGCCATCTGTTTTTTGCAAACTAGAAATGATTTGTTATCGCCCTATCAGGGAAGAATGGACAGAAATAAAGCATTCAAAACAGTCCCAAAAGCAACTCCGAAGACAATAACAAATACTCTAAACCCATGGTATATGTGTTAGTACCTGATAGCCTTGCCAAGGCAACCTGCCTCGATGGAGAAAGATGAGTGTGTAGGCAAGAGACTCAAGATCATCTCTTCTACTAGCAGTTCTTCCCAGGTGAGCATGAACACTAGCATATCGAACGGTTCCTCTGGCACAGAGAAGAAAAGGTATCAAGATCATCTTTAAAATAGTTGTATTGCAAACTAGTAGCCTAATGAAAAAAAGTAAACATATCAGGACGTTGGTCATATTCAACATGTTGTCCATTAGAGCAATCTCTCCACTATGTTGCTGCAATCATGAATTGATAATGACAACGTAAAAACTGTGTAGAATAAATTAATTTGAGTTTGTAAGAATTACATGAAATTTACTCGCCTAATCCAAGGTCAACAACAAACAACTTCTTCTCTTGTGGTGAAGATGGCTGCCCAGGACTCAAGTAAAAAGTTCTCTGGCTTGACATCACCATGGAAATAACCAGTATCAAACAGATACATGATTACTAAATATAGAGATTCAATATTTCACAATAAAAGGACCATCAAAGAAAGCTATTTGATGCAGCATTGCCAACATAATTTTTTTTTTTTAAAACAAAAGCGGCAATTGAACCTTACAAAGTCGACAAAAACTGCTACAATCACATACCCCTCTTGCATGCATCTTCTCTAGAATTGATAAGGACTCAACTGCTATACAAGCAACCATTTTTGAGGACATCCTGTGTGTATATATCATTGTATGAAAGATTTAGAAACAAGACATACATTTTAGGAGACAAGGAATGAAGAGAGGAAGAAGAAACATTGTTAGACCAATAACATATACTTCTAAAATAAAGAAAAACAATGTTAGACTCTAAACAAAATTCATGTTTCAAAAAAGCATTTAACAACAATCAAAATTGAAGTAGCTTGCTGTAGTAATTGTGGCCAGAAAAACAAAAGAAACTAGAATAAGACACACAGAAAACACAAGCTAGTCTGCAGGTGAACACAAACAAATGTAAATTAATTTTTTTTAATTAATAAGAAATTTTATTACCAAGAATAGGCAAAGCCCAAGTACACAGGATGTATAAAAAGGAAATACCTACTACACTCTAGAAAACAGAAAAAAGAAGGCTAATACAAATCAGAAAATTATCATCTTTGAGTACAAGAGTCTTTGCCCACAAACACAAATTACTATAGAAAAAATAAGATGAAAAACCAAACATAAAATATTCCCCTAAAAGAATTGACCAAATTATCTTCATTTGTAGCAAACTAAAATATGTTGAGATCTTTGCCCATCACAAGTGCCCCCTAAAAAAGTGTGGACAAGATTTCCATCACCTCCACCCCCTCCTTTTTATATGGGTGGGTGTAGGACAGGAATGAAGGCTTGATCATCATTTCACTTTTTTAAGATATATACAAAAAAATTGCAATTTTAGAACAGTTCTAGGTTAACTTCAAGAGTAACAGTTGAAGATCACCTAACTAGACAGGTGTCTTTCTTGTATACATCTATGTACTTGGATTGAGTCTTTTGCATTTTTTTTTATCAAATTTATATTACTTCTCGAAATAGATTACATTAACAAAAGTAGGATGCTACATCCACCTCAATATTTCATAACCAAAATGGCATAGGACATTTTTATATTCATGGTTGGGCTGTGACTATTTAAGATGACAACCACCTGAATACAAGATTTCTTGATTTTCAAAGAGAATCCATAAAACAAGCCTGTACAAACTCCAAACTATCATCTTCAATTGAAAATATCACCACTATTAACCACATTTTTGTTTCTTTCAGAAACCAGGAAGAAAATACAGTTAAAAGGAGAGTACAAATTGCTCTTTGCTGCTTCATTACAGTGTTAGCCTATAATGGTCATGGAAGTGATCTTTAGTTCCTAGTTGTATCACTGGCCGGACACTCATATGCTTGGTTGCCACTCTTGTATATGTCCCATGTACTAGGGCCATGTCTACCTATATCATCAATAAAACTCTTTGTTTATTGAACAAAAATAGTTCAAAGTCATATATTTTCGTGAAACACCTTGTGGCTAGTTGCAGCATTCTTCGCCAACAGAGCATATAAGCAGTGGAATTTAAATCACGGGTTTTTGCAGTATAATTTGAATCATACTGATTTGACAAAAGCTCTTTAATTGTTTTAAGGTATAAAATCAGGAGTTTTGGTAGATCAGAATTGTGGATACCAACGATTCCTACTTTTAAAGACTCTTTTTCTGCATAATTACATCTTTTTTTCCCCTTATTTTCTTTTGAAGTCAGACCCAAAGCTACGTGTATTTTCAAATATTATAAACCTGTGACTTGGAAGACATGATAAGTCTACTAAAGTCTAAAAGTCTTTCCTTTAAATAACTTAATTGAGCTTTGCCTCCAACCAAGCCCACAACAGCCATCTATAACAAACTCAAGTTTAAGATTTCAAGACAGCCCAGGACGACAGTAGAACGATAAAAATTATGACACACTAGGAGGTAAAGAAAGATACAAGCATGGGATACTCACGCCTACCCTGTAGTATTCAAAACATCCCACAAGCTGGGACCTAGCATGTCCATAACCTGCATATAAACAAGTATAAAAGTTTAACCAACAAGCTATAATGGAGAGATGGTAAACATGCAGTTTGTGTGGATCATACCATAACATAATAGTCTCCTTGCCTAACTTAATATTGACTTTTGGCACACCATGACTACCACCAAGAGTGCTGTTCAAACAAAATGAAAGAAAAAAATCATAAATAAATGCATATAAACAGACACACACACACATATATATGGTACAATTGTCCACAATCCTTATAAAAAATTAACCCAAAAAAAGGACCTACTTGTACACTTGCCACTCATATGGTGTACCATAGTTGCAGCCTTTACTGTTTCTATGCTCCAATTTCAGAGCTACCTGCGTATTCCATATTGAAGTGTGGTACAATCACTCAGCATCATGATTGCCATTTTCAAGTGTCATGGCAGCCAATGCTTGAGGAATGTCATCTGGCTGAAAAGCGTGATCAAACCGGTGCCAGCATTTTAATCCAATATGCCCCTTTTTCTGCAAATTTGACAACCATGCGAGCAAAGTCTCGAGAAGAGTCACGTACATTATTTGGGGCAGAGTTGTGTTGTGTCCCATTGGGAGAGGGATTTGGGCTTGACACGTGATTGGCTTGGGAGAAGCCACGTCCACGGGAAGAGAAGTACTTCGGTTTAGAATTCCCCTTCCTTCCGTTCTGACCATGAAACACATAACTTTGTGCATTGTAGGTCTCGTGAAGTTGGGTTCGTGTCTCAAACCCCTGTAGCAGCAGCACAACCTCAGCATAAGAAGGCATCGGCGACTCGAGCATGGTGGTGGTGAAGGGTTCGTACTTCGGCCCGAGGCCGTTCAGAAGGGTAAACACCTTTAATTTATCACTCACCGGTCGATCAGTTGATGCTAGATTATCACATGCAGTTTTGAAATTTCTAAGATGAACGAAACCGACGCCTCCTTCCACATGTAGGTGAGTTGCTAAGTAAGTTAAAATTCTCTTTCTTGGGACTCCTGAGCATTGGCCTCTTGAAGAGCATGCCAAACTTGGTAGGAAGTTTCAAGCCCTATGACTAAGCCGAATGATTCCTTGGACAGTGTACCGATGATCCAACCCTAAAGCAATCCATCCTCCTTCCGCCATTGTAGGTAAGTGGGGTTGATTTCTTTGTGGGTGATTGTTGTTAGTAATCGGTGGAGGAACAGAATTGATGAGGTGGTTCATGAGGTCTTGGCTCTCAGCAAAGGCCACGACTTGTTATCTACTTAGGGGATAATTTCCCTGGTTCAACCGTAAAAGTTATTGACAGATAGTGAAATGGCTACCATGGGAGTAGGACTCTCTTGCTCTCACAATGGCTCTAGATGCCATAAAGACAATTGTGAACCAACTGAATGTGGAAATGTGTCACACAACATGAGAGCATTGAGAGTCTTCTATTATATATAAAATATGTAGTCTATGTACATAAAGTAGTGAACGTTACAAAGAGAAGGATTTACGGGATAGAATATTATAAATGTAATACAAGAGGATTGGGTGCTTATGATGAAGTTGCCATATTTTGCATTTGTAGCTGTTGGACATGTGTTGAATTGTTTATTTCAATAGGTGTTACATGTTGCCATTGCTGGATGATTTCTTTCCGTACATAAGTTTGTAGCCGTTGCATCTTGATCTTGATTGATTGGGTGAATATTGTTAATAGTGTATATACTATTGGAATCACAAAGTAAAAAGGATAAACTTATCTTTGCACTTCCATTTTGTTCTTTTTGAGAAGTTTTCCCAACAATACTGATTAAGTGGTTGCATTATGATGTGGATTTTGAAATCTTGTGTTCTTTACATACTACACGTTTTAATTTCTTTCTTTATGCATTATTCAAAATGATGACGATGAAAGAAAAACCGTCGACAACTTGTGAGTAGACGGCCATGTTGATGGATGATGTTGCAATTCCAATTTTCTAATTTTAAACAAGCAATTCATGATATAAGGGCAAAATCTCTTGCTTTTCATGGCTGCATCTTCCTCTCATGCCCTATCAAGTCTTAACTGTCGATGCAGTTCTGAGTTCCCTCTGGCCTCTACACTAATTACAATTACACTGATTAACATGACATGATTTCATAGGTCTATCATTTCTGATAAACTTTTGCCTTGTATATCTAAAAATTTAAGTACTTATCTTCTTCATTATGTACAATTAATACTAATTGGTTGTCAGAAAAATAAAATAAAATAAACAAGTAGAATAATGCCTTTGTGCAAATTTTCGCTTTGTGGATCAAACTAACTCTACGTGTATCTTTTGTTCTACCTGCTGCATGATTTACTCTTTAGATGTATGGTCGTTTTGACAAGAGAGTTAGAGTACCAATTCTTATGCAAAGTATACGAAGTTTGAGGTGCTCAATTATTTTCCACAAGCAGAGCTAATGGACTAGAGGGCGTATGTTTCCACCAGCCTAACTAGAACTTAATTATTTTCAACATGTCTAGCTAGGCAACATGATTGCCTCTTCAGCTCAAAGACAAGGCAGCAAATGAATTTCTTCTTCTTGTAGTCAAGTCAGTCAGCTGGAAAAGTGCTAGGGATCAACTAGAAGCAATTCCTAATAAAGAAATTATGAATATACTTAAAACTAAATTCCACATTGCTTAAGTAAGACTCTTGGATGGCATTTGAGTCCTATATATGGTTGGCCTCCTGTGCCAATTCATTACACACTCTTGCTCACAAGTTTAACAAATTGTAATATATATTTATATATACAATTTGTAAACTATAAATATAAATATATATTTATAAAATGCGGGGAGGGGTTAGGCCCTGCCTACCGCCCCTCCCTCGCTAAGGAGCGCCGTCGCTGAGGAGCTAGATGTGGTGCAGGTAGTCTTGTCACCCGCACTTGGCGGATGAGGACGGGTTAATGGGGTGTAGGACCCCACTACCCACCCCTATATGAAAGGGATGGGGTGTGCTATCTTTATTGTTTGTGATTATCAGCAATTCCATTTCTCAGGAGGGAGTTCAATTTCTTCATTATTTAAGGAATCCTTTTTTTATTCTTCACATATCAAGTTTACATTTTGTTTCGTGATGGCTGCAGGTTATGTAGAACATTTTTACTACTCCCTTGCATTTCCTTCCTTGGAAGTCTCTTTCTTTAAGCCAATTGGATTATGGGTGTATATACCGACTCTGAGGTTTTTGGAATGCTCCAAATTGAATAATTTGGATCAAATGAGCTTCATTTAGATTTTATTTACAACAAAAATGGATAGCTTCCGCTCTCGTACTCCAATAGAAGTGAAAGAATGCGGGGTGCATTTAGTTTGTCCAGATGATGCTAATTCAAAATTCTATAATAGCATTGCTCCTCTGGGTTTGGGGTTGTTAAATGAAGGAATTCGTATATTCATTTCCTTGAGAATGTTCACTACATAGTGTGCCATTTAAAGGAAGATATTGCTCAGGGATAGTCTCGAGCAGATGGTGTGCGCTGGCATTTCCAGCCTAGCTCAGAGTCGGTTACAACAGACTGCAATACCTCAGTACAATAAACAATAACCAAAACAGAATTACATGATTTATTCTAGAAGAGTCTGCCGAGCTGGAGTCATTGTTGGGACCACTTCTAATTGTGCTCTTTGTGGAGCTGAGATGGAGCTGTTATTGGCTTGTAAGCTTTTACCCTCCCGCGAGTCCAGCAAGGGAACCATGGTTAGACTCGTACGAAGTTGCAGAAAACGAGTTGAAGCCAAAGGCTTTGTGAAGACATCGGCGAGTTGATCACAAGAGGAAATGAAGGCCACCTTCAATGTTTTTGCTGAAACACGGTCACGCACAAAATGGAAGTCAATTTCCATGTGTCTGGTGCGAGAATGAAGAACCGGATTTGCTGACAAGTACGTTGCCCCTAGATTATCACACCACAAAGTGGGTAGTGCCGAAAGAAAAATTCCAAGGTCCCGTAGAAGAGACTGAAGCCAAAGGAGCTCAGCTGTGGAGTTGGCAAGGGCCTTGTATTCGGCCTCAGTACTGGAGCGAGCGACTGTTTGTTGCTTCTTGGAACCCCATGAAAGAATGTTGGATCCAAGAAAAACACAGAAACCACCAGTTGAGCGGCGATCGTCAGGGCATCCAGCCCAATCTGCATCGGAAAAGGCATGTAAAGCATAATTTGGAGACGGCCGAATGTGAAGGCCAAGCTAAGCAGTGTGTTTGAGGTAACGTAGAATGCGCTTTACGGCCTGCCAATGAGGGACTTTGGGTGCATGCATGAACTGACACACTTTGTTCACTGCAAATGCAACATCTGGACGAGTTAAGGACAGGTACTGAAGACTGCCGACAGTGCTTCTGTAAAGGGTAGGATCAGTGAAGGAAGGGCCATCAGTGAGAGACAGATGAGTCGATGTAGACATAGGAGATGAGACTGGTTTTGCAAGGTCCATGTTTGTGCGTTTGAGGAGATCACAGATATATTTGTGCTGAGATAGATGCATCCCAGTAGAAAGCATGTTTATTTCAAGACCAAGAAAAAAACGTAGAGGCCCAAGATCCTTGACTGGGAAGGATGTGTTTAGGGACTTCAAAACAGAGGATATAGCAGCTGAACAAGACCCAGTAAGGATTATATCGTCAACGTAAACAAGCAAAAACAGAGTGACATTTGCATGCTTGTAAACAAAAAGGGATGGATCGGCAGCAGAGGAATTAAAACCAAGATCAAGGAGGCGAGTGCTTAGCTTGGAGAACCAAGCTCGTGGAGCTTGTTTAAGGCCGTATATGGCCTTGTTGAGCCGACACACATGGGTTGAAAAATCTTGATTTATGAACCCAATCGGTTGAGTCATGTAGACCTGTTCATGAAGATCCCCATGCAGAAATGCGTTGTGGATATCAAGCTGTCGGAGAGTCCAGCGTTCAGTGACAGCGATGCTGAGGATAGTCCGAATGGTTGTCGGCTTAACAACCGGACTGAAAGTCTCGGAATAGTCTACGCCGGCCTGCTGGTGGAAGCCCTTTGCCACTAAACGAGCTTTACGGCGCTCAATCGAACCATCAGATAGTCTTTTTGTCCTGAAAACCAACTTGCACCCAATAAAGTTAGTGATACTAGAGGAAGGAACAAGAGACAAGGTATTCGTTTGTAAAAGGGCTTGAAATTCTTTGGACATGGCCAGTCGCCAGTCATGGTGTTTTGCGGCTTCACTATATGAGGTGGGTTCTTTGGGTACAGAGGTGGTAATGGTGAGATGACTTCGTGGTGGTGGCCAGAGCACAGTTCCGTCAGTGAAACGACGAGGATGGAGAGTGTGACGCCCCCAACACCCATGTACGGCTACGTAGAAATCGAGACATCGGGATGATGACAACACGGGCCACACATCCCATCGCCAAGTGCCCAAAGTGTGTGTACATGCAATATGTGTACATGCAATAAGTCATAAAACTAAGTACCAGAATTTTTATTTAATTACAAACCAGTTTAAAACAAACGTAAATAAAACATAACATGTTCAACATCGTCTCAAATCCAAATACATACTAATAAAAACAACGACAAACATAGCATATAAAAGCCATCCAAGCTACTCCTCCGGCGGAGCCGCCTCCTCAGCCTCAACCTCTTCCTCTTCTAAATCTGCATTAAAATCTACGGTACCAAAAATGGTGCCGCAGGTAAGTAAAATCCAAACAATGCAAGATACAAACATATTACAACCAAAACAATATGCATGAAGTATGCCCAATGCACATGTCCCAAAAATCATATTTTTCCACACACGCCAAAATCCCATTTTTGGCCCAAAAACATTTTCCTTTAAAACCAGTCCTCGCCATTATCCCAGATAATCACCCAAATCAATAAACCATCATTTTCCCAGAAAATGGATCACAAAGCCACATATCACCATCTAGCCATTATCCCAGATAATGGCCCATATCCAAATCAAATCCATATTATGCATGCACCATGATCTCCCCTAGGGATCATCCGCACACTCTGGCTCTCTGTCACACCGCATGTAACGACTACGCATGTGACACCTAAAAGAGCGATGCCCAGCGACAACTCAGGGGATGTCACTCAGTTTTATCCGCTCTCGAGTGACCAGAGGAGCTCCACCGAAATAATAACCCATCCCGGCTTGGGCTCGTGAGACACACGCACCCGAAAATCCATTTATACGTAAAATCCAATTTTAATTAAAATACACATGAATTTGCATGCACACTGCCATGCAATTAAAATCACACAAATTAACCAACATATCCCAAACATCAATAACAACCAACAAACAACTCCTTCCTCAATTTCAACCGACCCCCGACTCCTCGGACTCAGTCCGGAATAACCAACCAGATCACAAATAATTATTTTAAAGGCAATAATACATTTAAATCTAAAACGAAGTTTGGAAAATACTTACAGCGCTATATATTATTTTTCGAAGGATCGGCGCCCAGCAAACGGTGAACGGAAAGCAACGTAACAGTGCAAATGTACTGTGGCCGTGGGTTATAAAATATCCACTTTTGAACGGGGACAAACCAAAACACCAAATTGATAGGGAATGACCTAAGGATGTTTATGAACCTAATGGAAGTGAGCTTTGGTCGTGGGTGGTGGTGGAAATGGCGGTGAAAGCGAAAAATGGGTAAATCGGAGTTGAGCTCGTGGGAGTTGCTCCGGCGACGGATCGAGGCCGGAAATGGGTGGGTTAGGATGGCAAGAGGTAGGGGAAGAAGTGGTGAAGAGGTGGTGGCCGGAGGTCGAGCGACGGCACCGGAAACGGCTCAAAACCGTGCGGAAAGAAAGGCCTCTAGGTGGCTAACGGCTGGCCGGATGGGGGAGATTTTCGGTGGGGGTGTTCATCGGCCGGAGGGGCAACTTTTGGTGGTGGCTGTGTCGGCCACGTCGGCCGGACGGCGGTGGGCTGGGGGTTGAAGGCTGGACGGCGTGGGTGAGGAGAGAGAGAGAGAGAAGGAAACGCACTGGAGGGGGCTGAACGCGCGGAAAGGAAGGAGAAAAGAAATGAAAAAAAAAAGAAAGAGAAAAAGAAAAAAGGGAAAAGAGAAAAGAAAAGATGGAAGAAAAGAAATGAGATCCAATCCTCACCTCTGGAGTCCAACAACTGATCCAACGAAAATAACTTTAAAAGCAATAAAAACTAAGAAAATATTTTAAACACAACATAAAGCTAAAATATATTAAATAACTAGTAAAAACTAACTATTTAATTTTAAAACCAAAGACAAGCTAAAATAAATTAAACAGCAATTTAAATTCAAATAACAAATAAACCAATTTAAAATCCGATAATTTAAAATACAAGAACTATTATATTAATTAAATTAAAATATTTCTTCAATGAAAATACACGTAAAAAGGGGTGTCACAGGCTTATTCTTTGTTTTTCTCAAAACTCTGTTATGGTACCAGAGCCGTAATGGTTACTATCAACAAAAATCCAAAAGATCATTCCAGCCCCTATTTTCTCAACCCTAATGATGGTCCTAAAACCTTGCTCACAAATCATCCCCTCACTAACAATAACTATCATTCTTGGGCTTGTACAGTTCGAAGATCCCTTTACATCAAGAAGAAGCTAGGTTTCATCGATGGGGCCCTTTCTTAACCTGCTGATTCCAGTACCTTGTTAGAGCCATGGCTTGAATGCAATGACGTGGTTGTAATTTGGCTACAAAATGCTATGTCCATAGAAATCAAAAATAACATTGTATATGTTGAAACTGCACAGGCCCTTTGGCTTGAGTTGGAGCAACGATTTGCACGAAACAATGGACCTCGGATTTATGAGTTGAAACAGTCCATTCACTCACTTTCTCAAGGAGATGATTATGTTAGCCTATATTTTTCAAAACTAAAAGGCTTACTCAATGAACTTGTGAATTTTGAAATTATACATTCTTACACCTGTGGTGCCATGAAAACTATTCAAGAACACCAGCAACGTGACTAGATGATGAAGTTTCTCATGGGACTTCATGATTCATTCAACTACATTAAAGCCCAGGTCATTTTGATTAAACCACCACCAAGTCTAAGTGAGGTTTATGCACTTGTTCAACAAGAAGAAAAATGCAAACAGATTTCCAACCCCACCACCAACATTGATTCTCTTGCCTTTGCAACTAAGTCAAATTTTCCAACACTCGATAACCCCTCCAGACATTTTGGTTTTCAACAAAGGGATAGACCTTTTGTACTCATTGCAAAATTCATGGTCACTCTTTAGAGAAATGTTTCAAAGCCAACCCCAATTTCAAAAAAACCCATATGCACTCACTGTAATCTTGCTGGGCATACTATTGATAGGTGTTACAAGCTTTATGGCTATCCTCCAGGCCATAAGCTTTTCAATCGTGGCAAAAGGCAATGACTCTCTTGCTAATCAAATTAGTCCACCTGACCAAGAGCAACTCACTGATGACTAAACGGTTGTTCTAACAAAAGAACAATATCACCATCTTATAACTTTGGTGCAATCTCAGAATTCACCTTCTCCTAACCAAGTGCACAGTCTTACCACAAATCCTTAACCACCCTCTTATGTTATGGCTGGACCTTTCCTCTTAGAGTACGATTGGGAAGGGTGAGGCTCACAATGGCTTATACCATTTCAAGTTGACAACAGTACCTCCTACAACCCTTGCTGCCACACCTTCTGCTTTACCTTGCATTTCACCTTCCATTTCTAAATTTGTTTCCTGCAATCAATCTGAGCATAGTTTTATGGCATTGTTGAATGGGACATCTCTCTGATTCTCGACTCTTATTGTTACAAAAATAGTTATCAAATCACAAGTTTATGAATGAAATTTCTCCTTGCAATGCTTGTCATTTATCTAAACATCATAGACTTCCATTTCCCACTAGTCAAACCCGAGCACAAAACCCATTTGATCTCATTCATTGTGACATATGGGGACCTTGTTCTCATATGGCATATGATGGTACTAAATCCTTTCTTACAATTGTTGATGACTTCACAAGATCCACATAGCTTTATCTAATGCATAACAAATCACAAACCAGACCATTCCTTCAATCTTTTTGCTCTCTTGTAGAAACCCAATTTCAAACCAAAATTAAAACCATCCTTTCAGACAATGGGATTGAATTTGCAATGACTAATTACTATATGGAAAAATGTATCATACACCAAAGAAGTTGCATTGAAAGTCCCCAACAAAATGGGATTGTAGAACGCAAACACCAACACATATTGAATGTGGCTCGAGCATTAAGATTTCAATCCAGAATTCCCATTTCTTATTGGAATGAATGTGTTATGACTGCCATCTATTTAATAAATCGAACCCCCTTCCCCTACCTTCAAAACCAATCACCATACCAACTCATTTTTCAAACCATACACACACCTACAAGCATTTAAGAATTTTTGGATGCCTGTGTTATGCTTCTACATTGACACATAATTGTCACAAATTTTATTTTCGTGCAAGAAAATGCATCATCCTAGGATATCCCTTTGGAGTGAAAGGATATAAACTATTGGACTTAGACAATAAATATGTCTTCATCTCACGTGATGTAATTTTTTATGAGCAAACCTTTCCATTCAAGGCAGACATCACTTCCACTTCCACTCTTCCCTCGTCCACTCCTGTAACACCACTTGACTTAGACATTACATCTACACCAAATTATGAATCATCACCTCCCTTCCATCACCTCCACCCTCCTCCTCACCACTCATCACTTCAACCATTCATCCTCTAGCTCTTCAAAAATCTGATCGACCCAAGAAACCTCCCCTTCATTCGTAGGATTACTACTGTCAACATGTAGCTGGGTCTCCTCCTTCACTGTCTAGCTCCAAAGCAAAAGGTACTTCACATAATGCTCATCTTTACCCCTTATCATCCATTTTATCTCATACAAAATTATCCCCTCAATATGTTATTTTTTCCACTTCCATCCTTAAAGAAACTGAGCCAACCTCCTATAAACAAGTAATACAATTTTTCTGAGTGGCACAAAGCTATGGATAGTAAAATTGCAGCTTTAGAATTGAACAACACTTGGGACATTGTTGATCTTCCTCTAGGAAAAGTAGCTATTGGTTCAAAATGGGTCTACCGAATTAAGTACAACTCAGATGGCACAATCGAAAGACACAAAACACGAT
The DNA here is from genome assembly GCA_011037825.1 of Carya cathayensis. Lineage (NCBI taxonomy): Eukaryota > Viridiplantae > Streptophyta > Magnoliopsida > Fagales > Juglandaceae > Carya > Carya cathayensis. Next base: position 813,109 of record QGSO01000207.1, read on the forward strand.
TGGTTGCCAAAGGATATACACAACAAGAGGAGCTGGACTACCATGAAACTTTTTCCCTGGTTGCCAAGCTTGTCACTATCAACACACTTTTGGACCTTGCTACTGTCAAAGGCTGGATTCTCCACCAATTTGACATTAACAATGCCTTCTTATATGGCGAATTGGAAGATGAGGTCTATATGAAAATTCCTCTTGGTTACTTGATTAGAGGGAAAAACAAAGTTTGCAAACTAAAGAAAAGTTTATATGACCTTAAACAGGCTTCTTGGCAATGGTATGCTAAATTTTCATCCACCTTAATTAGCTTTGGTTTCATTCAATCAAAAGTTGATTATCGTCTCTTCACAAAGCAATCTGGCATTTCTTTTATTGCCTTATTTGTATATGTCGATGATATAATAGTGGCTTCTAATGATCCTCAAGCTGTTTCAGACCTTAAACAATTTTTGGATACTAAATTCAAGATCAAAGATCTTGGGTCACTCAAGTATTTTCTGGGTCTAGAAGTGGCTCGTAATCCTACTGGTATTCAAGTCTACCAGCGTAATTATGAATTATATATCTTGCATGATTCTGGTTTGCTTGCTTGTAAACCAAGTTCCACCCCCAATGGATTCTAATCTTAAGCACTCCAAATATAAAGGAACACTTCTATGTAAGAATAATAAAATATAGAATAGACAGCAGGAAATAATAAATTGCATACCTCATACCATGGTAATTCAAGAATGAGCAAGAGCCTAAAGAAAACCCACTCAAACAGAAAGAAATATTTGAGTGGAAAGAGAATCTTTTGTCATATGCCTTTTGATTGCCATACTGATGGTGTACACAAGCCCTCTATTTATAACTAGGCTAGGGACCCTCTAACAGAGTTAGACTTGAACTATTCATCCAATCAATGAATATGATAGAGCTTATCCATTACTGGTTGTTCAAAATGAAACTCTTAATCCTCCAGTTTAAATTTAAATTTAAATTTCTTAACACATAAAATCTTATCTTCTTAATAGATAAAATCTTATCAAAACTTGATATGCAAGAGAGTCACTCTAAATAGAACTCTAACATTCTATAGGATCCAATCTTGTACATAAGACTTATTGACAGGCTTCTTTATTTAACAATTACTTGACCTGATCTGAATTATTCTACTTTCTCAATCAATTCATGGCAGTCCCTTAGCTTCCTCACCTTCAAGCAGCATATAAGGTGTTGAAATATGTCAAAAACTCTCCAGGTCGAGGTTTATTTTTTCCTTCTTCCTCCACTTGTCACGTCACTGCTTATTGTGATTTGGACTGGGCCTCTTGCCCTGATACCAGAAGATCCACCATTGGTTATTGCGTGTTTCTTGGTCAATCACTCATTTCTTGGAAAATCCAAGAAGCAAACAACCATTTCCAGAAATTCTATTGAAGCTGAATACCGATCAATGGCAGCTACCTCTTGTAAAATTGTATGGTTGAAGTGATCTCCTTGCTGATCTCAAAGTTCCACACTTAGAGCCTACTACCTTGTACTGTGATAGCCAAGCTGCCTTGCACATTGCAACCAACCCTATATTTCACGGACGCACTAAACATATTGAATTCGATTGTCATCTAATTTGTGATAAATACAAGAAGGCATAATCTCTACTGCCTATGCTCCATCCAGCTCTCAGTTGGCTAACTTGCTTACCAAAACTCTTTCATCTCCATTATTGTCTTCTCTTTTGCTCAAGATAAGAGTTCTTAACATCCACTCTCCATCTTGTAGGGGGGTGTTAAAATCTATACACAATTTGCCAACAAAGCAATACAATTCAGATGATAGTGTCACGGGTCATCATAACTCATCAATATTTCCTCACCATAATTCAGAAAATCTAGAATCTTCTAGAATAAATGATGTGTAATTTTATATGAATATTTGTACTAATTTTTTAGAATTTGATTTCCTCATTCTCACGTGATTGTAAACTACTATATATAGACCTACTCTGCTGTATTGAATATACAAGAAATAATATACTCATAAGTTTTTTTGGCTCATTCTCTGTTTTTCTCAAAACTCTATTACCACACTCTTATCTCACTCTCATCCCACTAATTAAGATATGACATATTTACTTTTATCAAATCACGTCATTTTGTGAATTTAATTTTATAAAATCTCTTTGCAATTAAACTATTTGTTTAAAAAATTAACAATACTTTTTTTAAAAATTTAAATTAAATCATTAAGTTTATTTTGTTTTATAAATTAAAACTTTTAAAATAAATAATTATTTAACATTATATTATATAAGAGGAAATTCTAAGTTTGAATTTTCACTCCACGCTAAAAACTATTTTAACACTAAAATTCAAGTCAGCATATCTCATTTTTAGTTTTGTATTTTTTCAAAACATTGGAAAATGATAATTGTTTTTTCTTTGCGAGAAAATACAATAATTTATGGATAAGTTAAAAAAATAATTAAAAAATACAAATTGCATTAAGATGAAAACAGTAACACACCCGAAACACGTCACGGAGCCCAACAACGTTCCTTCCCCTTCGGTGGGACGGTGCTTCCACTTCCAAAAGACCAAGCAAATTCGATCATCAATCCAAATCAACAGTCCGAAGCTACGTCCATTTATATTGTTTTCCTTCGATTTTTTTTAAAAAATTTTGTTTTCCTTCGCTTTCCCCAGGTTTTCTCGCCCACACCTTTCCTGGAAACTAACTGGTTGGCGAAACCCTCATGAGGGCGCAGCGANGAATCTGCCTGGCTTCGCTCGAGCGGCGGCCTTTTGCTGGATTCTTGGCAAGGAATATGGCACTCTGATTATCACTATAGAGAGCAAAAGGCCGCCGCTCGAGCGAAGCCAGGCAGATTCGAACGCTCGAAGGCCGCTCGACAGTGAGCTCGAGCGATGTCTCAAGGAAGGGAAGTTCGCTCGAGCGAAGGCATTGGCCGCTCGAGCGAAATCAGGCAGAGTCGAACGCTCGACGTGCGCTCGACAGTTCGCTCGAGCGAATGCGGAAGAGAAGTTCGCTCGACGCGCGCTCGACACGCCGCTCGAGCGAATGTTCTATTTTTCTGCCAGAATTAGGGTTTCCGCCGTGAAGAGTATAAATAGGCCATTTATACTCATTTGGCAGTGTGTGTGCCTCCAGAATTCGGTGAAGAACAATATTTCTCTTCCTCCATTGTATTGTGATCCCTCATATATATAAATCCCTTGCAACTCCCGTGGACGTAGGCAATTTGCCGAACCACGTAAATATTGTGTTGTGTGTGATTGTTTTTCTCTCCCATTTCATATTTTTCACTACATTGTCATCAGTTTTCGTAACAGATGGTACCTCGTGATTTTATTAATAACCTTGGCCTTGTCGGGTAATAGAATATATTTATTAATAACCTCATGATTTGAAAGAGAATGGTGCTCACTTGATCAATTTAATGACCCTATCAGGCCTAGCTTAGCACGGGGAACCCTCTTGTACACTACTGTCCCCCTTTTTAGGTTGTTTATAACACTACTCTTACACATTAAAATCAGGCTTATCTTAACTTTTTCTTTTTTGACATGTAATAAGAGAACTATAATAAAAGCGCAAAAGACACAATCTAAGTACACATGACATACAAGTCATTCACCTATCTATAAAGAAAAAAATATACAAAAAAGTCATGTAAATTAAGCCTATTGAAGTCTATAGAAACTGTCCAAAAGGGAGTATAGTTTTGAGAAAGAAAGTCTTTAGCTCCATTATCCATCCACAATCCATCAAAACTTCTTTTGCTCTCTTTCCCTCCAAATACACGATATGGGGCAAGTAGGAACCATTTTCCACACTGCTGTAATTCGACAGCTACCAGCTAACCTTCTCCAAGCTTTGTTTAATTTATTGAATGAAAGAGAGTCAGGAGGCAAAATCTAGAAGTAATAAGGAACCTAACCATCTTCTGAGAAGAATTTTGATCGGTAGTGTTGCCGCTCAAACTTTTTTTGATCAGTAGTGTTGTCACTCAAACTTCATAATATAACATAGGCTGTCTTGGCTCTCAAGATTAGTATCTAAAAAATCTAAATCGCAGCTTCTTCATCTTAATCTTTTCGATAGGTGGATATGAAGAGGCTAGTCTAATTCAAGCTTTTGTGGGCCCATTCTATGTGATTGAGTTGATACACCACATGAAACATTTTAGAGCATCAATTGCAGAAGAATATAGACCCCGCACAAAAAGAAACACACACATGCACACAAAGAAAGTATACGTTACGACTCGAGAAAAAAAGTATAGTGAGATGTAACTAGAAATTATAGACGAGAGGAGGCCCACTGCCATTTTACATCAAACCTGGCATCAAGCAACGATCTTACATGAACAAATAAAGTGATGTTGATAAAAGGACATATAAGCCAATAGCAGAAAGGTTAAACACCATAAACTTTTTTATTTTTTTTGATAATTTTAACATAGCAGGATAACGTAACACCAGAAACTTTGAAGTCAGATCCAAAGGTTCTCTCTTTCGTTTCAAATAAACCTGCCAAACCTTGAAAGATGAACATCCAACACTTTCTTTCATTAGCTGCTCAATAGTTCTTCTCAGAACCAAGTTAGGAGCCACAAGTACCAAGGCACACATTAAAGATATAACATATTCATGCAGATTTTGGGTAACATAAAGAAGACGTTCTTAGATTTTATCCTCTAATAAGTAAAGTTCTAAGATTTACAAAGACTAATTTCAAAATATCCATAGTACTTGATAAATAGTATTTTTTTATATTTGTTTATGTCAGAAAACCTCTCCAAGGCAGGGCCCTTTGGACCCACCTTTGTAGAGTAAACCCTGGTCCCATACACCGCACTCTCGGAAGTTTCTCTACATGGAACTGGTTAAATTGCTGGCTTTTCACCAAGATGTGTGGCCCCAAAAGATTGTTTGTACCCATAAGGTGTTGAACCTTGGACCTTGAAAGGAATGATACCCCAAGACCAAGACTTTCACCACTTCGGCCAACCCCCTGTGGTTAGTATTTTTTTATTAAACAAGGTTTTATTCATGATGTCGACTTGATAAATAGAGAATACCACACAAACACCACTTGTGTCCCTAAAAGTTGCAACCAAGCCCTCAATTATTGTAATTGTTAAGACTTAAGTCCTTTTTTCAGCCACACTAATACTATTTTTTGTAAGATTGTTTTATTAATGATCAAGAAAAGAAAGGACGGCATATTCGAAGTACGTGGAGGTATCCAACAAATACACCTAGTGAGAGAGAGAAGAACATAGAGAGTAAAGCTAGAGAGACAAAGTTTGGCTGCCATCCAATAGTAGATTGCATTAAAAAGGACAGCCCGGAGGTCTTCGATGTTGCATTGGGTATCCTCAAAACTTGTTCATTGCTTTCCACAATATCTTAGTGTGTTTGTTCTCAAACCACCCATTCCAATATGCCAAAATATCTACCACCTTTCTAGGGATCACCCAACTCAACCCAAAAATTATTTTTTTGATTGGTAAATTGACTCAAAAGAATTAAAAACATAGAACTGTTCAATAAGTAATTCTAGAAATACTGAACTATGTGATCATTATGTCATTCACGTTCAAGGATTCTAGAGAATTGTTTCATCTACATGAATTGGCCACTTGGCAGAAGCACTAGCCGATTGACTCTTTCTCACTAATGCTAATATATGATGTCACATTTAGTAGCTGATATCGAATGACTTATTGATAATTTAGCAAAACTTCCAAAAAGAGAACCAACCAAGTTTAGGCTAGTGACGTGATTCCAATACCCAGTCAAAACCATTCTCTCTTTTCAACTGATTATTCAATACTATTTTTTTTATAATTATTCAATTAATAAATCTTCGGAGTCTTAAATTTCTAACGCATATTTGGACTTGTTGAAACTCTATTAGTTTCTCTGCCTGCCAGAGGGGTGGTGTTTAATTGAGTGTGTGTGTGTGTGAGAGAGAGAGAGAGAGAGAGACCAAAAGCAAAATGCAGACCTACCTCTGTTTCATTGGTAGCCTAGCATTGTAAACTGAAATCCACCGTGTAGCAAGAACTCCTAAACGAACCTTCTTCTTGGGCTGCCCATCATCATCATCCTCAATATTCAACCTATCCCGTTTTTGACCAACCTGACAAACATGTCAACAGCAGTTGCATAAAACATCTCTGAATAAAATAACTATAGAATCAGAATTTAGCCCTAAGTTATATTACCAAAATTACCTTTTGAGCACCATCAGTGCTTATTGGCCTTAAAGCTGGATTGGGGCCTATCAAGCCCTCAAACAAAGATATTAGCTTGCCATAGTTAGGCTCCTCATCAAATTTCATGTTCACCACAATCTCAAGAAATTGCTTAAGAGGTGGCGGGCAGAAGCAACATAGCATTTCAGAAGAGGTTGCCATCTTTTTTTTTGCAAACTAGAAATGATTTGTTATCACCCTATCAGGGAAAAATGGATAGAAATAAAGCATTCAAAACAGTCCCAAAAGCAACTCCAAAGACAATAACAAATACTCTAAACCCATGGTATATGTGTTAGTACCTGATAGCCTTGCCGAGGCAACCTGCCTCGATGGAGAAAGATGAGTGTGTATGCAAGAGACTCAAGATCATCTCTTCTACTAGCAGTTCTTACCAGGTGAGTGTGAACACTAGCATATCGAACGGTTCCTCTGGCACAGAGAAGAAAAAGTATCAAGATCATCTGTAAAATAGTTGTATTGCAAACCAGTAGCCTAATGACAAAAAAGTAAACATATCAGGATGTTGATCATATTCAACATGTTATCCATTAGAGCAATCTCTCCACTATGTTGCTGCAATCATGAATTGATAATGACAACGTAAGAAAATGTGTAGAATAAATTAATTTGAGTTTGTAAGAATTACATGAAATTTACTCGCCTAATCCAAGGTCAACAAGAAACAACTTCTTCTCTTGTGGTGAAGACGGCTGCCCAGGACTCAAGTAAAAAGTTATCTGGCTTGACATCACCATGAAATAACTAGTATCAAACAGATACATGATTACTAATTATAGAGATTCAATATTTCACAATCAAAGGACCATCAAAGAAAGCTATTTGATGCAGCATTGCCAACATAATTTTTTTTTTTTAAATACAAAAGCGGCAACCCAACCTTACAAAGTCGACAAAAACTACAACAATCACATACCCTCTTGCATGCATCTTCTCTAGAATTGATAAGGACTCAACTGCTATACAAGCAACCATTTCTGAGAACATCCTGTGTGTATATATCATTGTGTGAAAGATTTAGAAACAAGACATACATTTCAGGAGACAAGGAATGAAGAGAGGAAGAAGAAACATTGTTAGACCAATAACATATACTTCTAAAATAAAGAAAAACAATGTTAGACTCTAAACAAAATTCATGTTTCAAAAAAGCATTTAACAACAATCAAAATTGAAGTAGCTTGCTGTAGTAATTTTGGCCAGAAAAACAAAAGAAACTAGAATAAGACACACAGAAAACACAAGCTAGTCTGCAGGTGACACAAACAAATGTAAATTAATTTTTTTTAATTAATAAGAAATTTTATTACCAAGAATAGGCAAAGCCCAAGTACACAGGATTTATAAAAAGGAAATACCTACTACACTCTAGAAAATAGAAAAAAGAAGCCTAATACAAATCAGAAAATTATCATCATTTAGTACAAGAGTCTTTGCCCACAAACACAAATTACTATATAAAAAATAAGGTGAAATGTAAATAAGATGAAAAACCAAATAAGGTGAAAAACCAAACATAAAAAATATTCCCCTAAACGAATTGACCAAATTATCTTCATTTGTAGCAAACTAAAATATGTTGAGATCTTTGCCCATCACAGGTGCCCCCTAAAAAAGTGTGGACAAGATTTCCATCACCTCCACCCCCTCCCTTTTATATGGGTGGGTGTAGGACAGGAATGAAGGGTTGATCATCATTTCACTTTTTAAAGATATATACAAAAAAATTGCAATTTTAGAACAGTTCTAGATTAACTTCAAGGGTAACAGTTGAAGATCACCTAACTAGACAGGTGTCTTTCTTGTATACGTCTATGTACTTGGATTGAGTCTTTTGCATTTTTTTTTATCAAATTTATATTACTTCTCAAAATAGATTACATTAACAAAAGTAGGATGCTACATCCACCTCAATATTTGATAACCAAAATGGCATAGGACATTTTTATATTCATGGTCGGGCTGTGACTATTTAAGATGACAACCACCTGAATACAAGATTTCTTGATTTTCAAAGAGAATCCATAAAACAAGCCTGTACAAACTCCAAACTATCATCTGAAACTGAAAATATCACCACTATTAACCACATTTTTGTTTCTTTCAGAAACCAGGAAGAAAATACAGTTAAAAGGAGAGTACAAATTGCTCTTTGCTGCTTCATTACAGTGTTATCCTATAATGGTCATGGAAATGATCTTTAGTTCCTAGTTGTATCACTGGCTGGAAACTCATATGCTTGGTTGCCACTCTTGTATATGTCCCGTGTACTAGGTCCATGTCTACCTATATCATCAATAAAACTCTTTGTTTATTGATCAAAAAAAGTTCAAAGTCATATATTTTCGTGAAACACCTTGTGGCTGGTTGCAGCATTCTTCGCCAACAGAGCATATAAGCAGTGGAATTTAAATCATGGGGTTTTGCAGTATAATTTGAATCATGCTGATTTGACAGAAGCTCTTTAATTGTTTTAAGGTATAAAATCAGGAGTTTTGGTAGATCAGAATTGTGGATACCAACGATTCCTATTTTTAAAGACTCTTTTTCTGCATAATTACATCTTTTTTTCCCCTTATTTTCTTTTGAAGTTAGACCCAAAGCTACGTGTATTTTCAAATATTATAAACTTGTGACTTGGAAGACATGATACTTAGTCTACTAAAGTCTAAAAGTCTTTCCTTTAAATAACTAAATTGAGCTTTGCCTCCAACCAAGCCCACAACAGCCATCTATAACAAACTCAAGTTTAAGATTTCAAGACAGCACAGGACGACAGTAGAACAATAAAAATTATGACACACTAGGAGGTAAAGAAAGATACAAGCATGGGATACTCACGCCTACCCTGTAGTATTCCAAACATCCCACAAGGTGGGACCTAGCATGTCCATAACCTGCATATAAACAAGTATAAAAGTTTAACCAACAAGCTAAAATTGAGAGATGATAAAGATGCAGTTTGTGTGGATCATACCATAACATAATAGTCTCCTTGCCTCCCTTTATATTGACTTTTGGCACACCATGACTACCACCAAGAGTGTTGTTCAAACAAAATGAAAGAAAAAATCATAAATAAATGCATATAAACAGACACACACACATATATATGGTACAATCGTCCACAATCCTTATAAAAAATTAACCCAAAAAAAGGACCTACTTGTACACTTGCCACTCATATGGTGGACCATAGTTGCAGCCTTTACTGTTTCTATGCTCGAATTTCAGAGCTACCTGCGTATCCCATATTGAAGTGTGGTACAATCATTCAGCATCATGAGTGCCATTTTCAAGTGTCATGGCAGCCAATGCTTGAGGAATGTCATCTGGCTGAAAAGCGTGATCAAACCGGTGCCAGCATTTTAACCCTATATGCCCCTTTTTCTGCAAATTTGACAACCATGCGAGTAATGCCTCCAGAAGAGTCACGTACATTATTTGGGGCAGAGTTGTGTTGTGTCCCATTGGGAAAGGGATTTGGGCGTGACACGTAATTGGCTTGGGAGAAGCCACGTCCGCGCGAAGAGAAGTACTTCGGTTTAGAATTCCCGTTCCTTGCGTTTTGACCATGAAACACATAACTTTGTGCATTGTAGGTCTCGTGAAGTTGGGTTCGTGTCTCAAACCCCTGTAGCAGTGCCACAACCTCAGCATAAGAAGGCATCGGCGACTCGAGCATGGTGGTGGTGAAGGGTTCGTACTTCGGTCCAAGGCCGTTGAGAAGGGCAAACACCTTCAATTTATCACTCACCGGTCGATCAGTTGATGCTAGATTATCAGATACAGTTTTGAAATTTCTAAGATGGTCCTGCAACGAAACCGACGCCTCCTTCCGCATGTAGGTGAGTTGCTAAGTAAGTTGAAATTCTCTTTCTTGGGACTCCTGAGCATTGGCCTCTTGAAGAGCATGCCAAACTTGGTAGGAAGTTTCAAGCCCTATGACTAAGCCGAATGATTCCTCGGACAGTGTACCGATGATCCAACCCTGAAGCAATCGATCCTCCTTCCGCCATTGTAGGTAAGTGGGGTTGATTTCTTTGTGGGTGATTGTTGTTAGTAATCGGTGGAGGAACAGAATTGATGAGGTGGTTCATGAGGTCTTGGCTCTCAGCCAAGGCCACGACTTGTTATCTACTTAGGGGATAATTTCCCTGGTTCAACCGTAAAAGTTATTGACAGATAGTGAAATGGCTGCCATGGGAGTAGGACTCTCTTGTCTCACAATGGCTCTAGATGCCATAAAGACAATTGTGAACCAACTGAATGTGGAAATGTGTCACACAACGTGAGAGCATTGAGAGTCTTCTATTATATATAAAATATGTATTCTATGTACATAAAGTAGTGAACGTTACAAAGAGAAGGATTTACGGGATATCTTTTATATATAAAAGCGCGTATCCTCATATGAATAGTAAGCACAACATTTCTTCTAATTTTATCCTTCCTCTTTACAGTAATATCCAATTTCATCCTACACAGTAAAATGCACAGTAAATATAATAATTCGATTCCTACACAGTAAAATGAACAGTAAATATATTAATAAAAAATTCAAAATGCACAGTAAATATAATAATTCGATTCCTATACAGTAATACACAGTAAAATGCACAGTAAATATACAGTTATACACAGTAAAATGCACAGTAAATATATTAATAAAAAATTCAAAACGCACAGTAAATATAATAATTCGATTCCTACACAGTAATACACAGTAAAATGCACAGTAAATATATTAATAAAAATTTCAAAATACACAGTAAATATAATAAAAAATTATATAAATCTTCGATATTTTCCGTTACTACACAGTAACGATGCACAGTAAATATAATAATTCGATTCCTACACAGTAAAAATAATAAAAAATTTGAAATGCACAGTAAAGATAATTATTTCTTTTTCTTTCTTTCTTTTCTCTTCCCATGCGTTTATCTTTTCTCTCTCGTGCTTCTTTCTTCGTTTCTCTCTCTCCCCGTGCTCTCCCCTTCTCTCTTCTCCTTCCCGTCGCCCCTACTTCGGCCGGCCATTGCACCCCCGTCCGGTGGAGGTGTCGTACACCACCCACCCAGTTTTCTTCCCCTCTCACTGGTGAACATCCCCCCAAATTTCACCTCCATCCGAGCCACCGTTAGCCACCTACAGCCCATCTAAGCCGCACGGTTTTCAGCCGTTTCCAGCGCCGTCGCACCACCTCCGCCCACCATCTCTTCACAACTTCTTCCCCTACAAACAGATCTGAACACATCTACAAAGATATGAAGAGATCTGTTTGTAAAAAATTTATTCAATTTTTTTTTTCCTTTCGTTTGATTTCTATTTTTCAGATCCACAGAACAAATTTCTTTTCTATCTGTGTTCATATGTTTTTTTTTTCTTTTTGATTCAAGTTTTTTCTCTTTCAGACTTTCATCTTCACTTTCTCTTTTTCAGATCTGCTTTTTCTCTTTTTCTATCTGTTTTTATTTTTCAGATCAACACGCAGGTGACCTTTGCTAAGCGGAGGAAAGCTGTACGAGTTTTGCTGCAATTCAAGGTATTCACCAGAACAACAAAACCACTTTTGCACCCTCTAAACCACAAAAGGCAAAGCAAAACCATCAAAACT
>QGSO01000207.1:828228-841619 GCA_011037825.1 Carya cathayensis
AAATTATGTCGCAGGTGATTTTGGGAAAGTGTATCTGGCTGATGGAGAAGCTTTGAACGTGGTAGGGATGGGAGACATTGACATAGCACTCCCTCACAAGAACAAATGGACCTTGCAAAAGGTCAGACACATTCTTGAGTTGAAGAAGAACCTCATTTCTGTTGGGCAGCTGGATGAGTGTGGGCACTCAGTAGTGTTCTCAGATAGTACCTGGAAGGTCACAAAAGGGGCATTGGTACTAGCTCGGGGTAGGAAAACTGGTACACTATACATGACTACCGGTTTGGTTAACATTATTGCTACTACCGTTGCAGAAAACACAACAGATTTGTGGCATTGCAGGCTTGGCCATATGAGTCAGAAGGGTTTGAAAGAACTTCTGTCTAGAGGCAAGCTACCAGAGCTGAAGACAGTTGATCTCATAAAATATGTAATCTTTTTTTACAAGAGTACATTACCTTAATTTTATTAATTAGCCATCACTTATAGTGGTGGATGAATACTGTCATAACCAAGATTTTTCGCAAGCCATCTCAACATTTTTTTCCCTCCCTCCCAACTGTCACTTTCTCCTCTCCCACTACACACATTTCCTCGTCCCCGTCATTTTCTCCCCCATTTCCATCTTTCCTATGTCTTTGTAATTGGGTTTTCCCACCATTTTGCTCTCAAAAGATGCCCTTACATTCCTCCCTCTTTTATGATTTTTCTTTTGGTCGTGTGGTGCTGCAATTCGGTGGGTTTATAGATTTTTTGTTGTTGTCGAGCCTCCATCTCATGAAACAACCTCTTTGGACCTGCGTGAACCCCACTGTCTTTCTGCCACACAATGCTTGCCGCCACCTTATCCCACGAAAAATGCACACAGCCACGTCTCAGTGTTATTAGTTGATGCACCACCCCACCACTCACATACCCAATCGTAAACCACCACAAACAAAGCCCAACTGTGCCCAACCACCGTAGCTATCCATCATCAACCTCTCTCCCTTAGCCCTTCTATCACCTAGGTCTAAGCCATTGCACCGTTGTTGCCGCCTTCCTCAGCCATAAAGGCACCATAGGTCAGCTTCTAGTTTTGGAAACACATAGCTGCAAACCATTGCACCATCACCATGCCTAAACCGAGAGCCTCTATTTTAGGTAGTCGAAATAGAGCAAGTTTTTGTTTGGGACTCAATCCTCCAACATGCAGAAATTAGCCCAATCGTCAACGAAAGGCTCTCATAATTGTCATGCATTGCATGGAGACACACAGACAAACCAAGATCACCGTGGGCATCCCTCCCCCGCTTAGCCTCTTCAAGCCACTTAGCTCTACACAAACTGAAAGCCCCTCCCTGTTCGGTCGCTACCTTGCACCATGGCGGCACCAGCAACTCCTTTCCACTCCCACCGTGAAAATACCCGTAGCCAAAATTATGGCCAAAATAATGAAACGCACCTAAAACTGCTCCAATTAGGAAAAGATCACTATTGCTTGCTATCTTTGCGCTGATTTGCCAACTTAAAGTATCTCAGCGCCATCAACGTACCATCTGACAACTCAGCATCATCTGATTCAGATTTCCTGCATCTCAATACCTACAATATATTAGCATCAAACAATGAAAGAGAATAATTAAGATAATAGTTAAATTAAACAGGGTCTTGCACTAGACTGGATTTTACCATACCAAGTAATGAATTATGAAACTTATAATGGTGTCCATCTCTTAAGAAAAACAATACTGAAGCATTTAGTCCATTCTTGTAAGTGGTTTAACGGCAATTTGTACTAATCCAATATGTATGAATGAATATTTTTTCTTAATATGTTGCTTAATAGCTTCCTTAGTTAACGGCTCTAATGATTCATAATCATTATTCAAATTAATAGTTTTCTCTACAGTTTTGATCGAAAAAATGGTAAGAAATGATAATTTAGAGGAAAATGTAGCTTGTTTATAAATTAGACTTTTTGGGACATGGGGAATTGTTAATCTTGTAAATTTCTTTCAATATTTATTATATTATAATCTTCTTGATTAAAATAATCTGGTTGTACAGGTGTACTTATTGAAGATCTAACTGAATTTGATCCGTATGAGGAATTAATCGATATAGAGATTAGGAAAAGATATCTATTTCAAGAGGAATAGATAAATCAAGTCTTGAGGGAAGACCACGAGGACCACTCTAAAGTTTCCAAGCATTGACGGACTGACCAACAAATTTTCCTTAACTTACCAACACAAGACTCTAATAAACACTATTGATACTTTCATTAGAATATTTTATTAAAAATCTATTATTAAAATACCTTTTTTTGTTTTAATAAGAGAGGAACTAGTTCAAATAACTTTAATATTTGTAATGTAGAATCTGTATTTCTTTAACATGATCTTCTAATGCAATTAAAGATTCTCCTAGGCTTCTAAAGATATGATACCTAGCAAACATTGTGTCAGTATCTTTTTAATCATTATTAATTGCTTCTTTTTATACTCTTCAATTCTATCAAGTAGTAAATTTATTTCAAATATTAAATTATAGGTGATATCTTTTAAACTAATATAAGCAGCCATAAGATAAACATGAATAAGGTACCAATATCTTTATATATAAAAAGTGTGTATGTAACGGAAAATCTTGTTTTAACGGTTTTTCTTGTTTTTCCGTTAAAGTTAACACCGTTTGTTTTAACGGTTTGGCATATAAAATGAAGACATAAATGTTGAGAGAGATAGCATTCAATATTGTTATATGATTTATTAATCACAATAATTATAATACTTAATAGTTTATATAATAATAAGTAATTAAAGATTAGTTATTATATTTTTCTCTTTCTCCTTAACATATACACGTGTATTATGTGCATAAGACGTGAATCTCTAAGTATAATATATGTGTATTATACGTTTCATTAATTCAGATTATTGAGTATTCCAAATTTAAAAATCTCATATAATATATAATACAAGTGTGTTTAGTCAAAGTGTTTTTTTTTCCCATGGTAGTAGGACGTAGCTTCCGTTAAGTCATATTCCACATGTGGGCTTGCTATGGTGGGCACGTGACAAAGGCCGTGATCATTAAGCTAATCAAGAAAGAGTAAATTCGGCCAACAACTTCAAAATATATTTTAGGATTTATATATATGCTATATATAGAAAATATTATACCACAAATTTTATAAAAAGATTATGTTTTAACTTTATGTTGTCCCTGATCGAATCAACCAACAACAAAATAAGAATTTCAATGTTGTCTCTATTGATCGTCTACAGATGACATAAATTGATGAATTATAATACAAACATCAAGCGACACATATTTTGAACTACCGTTTGTGTTAGACTTTTATTAAATTTTTCGTATACATCTTTGCTAAAATTATGGATGTTATAAACATGTATTGGATTATATGATATTTTGAACTAATTTTTTTATTTTTTTCAATATGCCTTAAATTATTAAGTGATATCAATAATTTTTATAAAATATATATTATTTTTTACAAATAATCATTTCATACAATTAGACAAACGTGCTTTGCACGTTGCTCCCACCTAATATATATATATATATATTTAACTCATTCATTTGGAATCATGTAATCGTGGAATTTAGTACTCTCATACTAGCAATCTGCTTAGGCTACACGTCAATGGTATGCTACATGTCAATCCTCGTGTTAGTTTTCTAACTAGAGATTCGTGAAAGTATCTAATTGCAAGTGAATTGATTCTCAAATTAAAAAGTAAAAATCTAGTTACTAATTTTACATTTAAATCCTCGAAATCATATTTCTCTGTTTTCGTGCACTAACATTTTTTTCTCATCATTAGTTGACTGAAAAGTCATATTATATGTTATATAAATCCATCTTTTTTATTTAAATAAACTTTGAGACGTGAATAGGTCGCCATTTCAAAGTACTCTGGTGATGAAAAATACTAAAAATACACTATTAAATTGCTAATAATTAAGGCAAAAAGTAGTTGTCTATTTCTAATACGAGTTCGTAACCAAGAAAATGGGTTCATGAGGAGAATATGTATCTCAAGGTGAAAGTTTCGCTTTGGGAAGATATCTAACCTCATAAAACCGTATAATTAAGGCTAATTATATATTATATGTTGTAAATATCTCAAAATAATATATA
Organism: Carya cathayensis; assembly: GCA_011037825.1. Lineage (NCBI taxonomy): Eukaryota > Viridiplantae > Streptophyta > Magnoliopsida > Fagales > Juglandaceae > Carya > Carya cathayensis. Next base: position 832,379 of record QGSO01000207.1, read on the forward strand.
TTTTATTTATTATTAATATTATTTTGGGATTTAATTTAGAAATTATAAATTCTTTTAGAAAGAGAGAATTTATAGAAAGTTTATAAGCTTTTGGTTATATTATTTTGGGTCTATACAAATAAAAATATTCTACTCAATCAAAAGCCTTACACTACACTCCTGCTAAGGAAAATATATATATATATATATAAAAAAAACAGAAGCCATTCACTAATTTAGTGGAAGGGCCTAATGTCAAAAAAGGAGTTTTAATGATATTTTGGTAAGAAGGGCCATATACAAGCCCAGGGTACAATGCACATCGCCAAATCAGCCCAAGGACCTTATTTTCAAGGGACACGTCTGATACTCAAACCAGTACGAACTGGTTTGGAGTAGCATGGTGACCGTTGGACTAAGTCCAAACTATAGATTGTTTGGCAGCAGATCTAATAGGAAAAAATTTTTTGCAAGCACAATAGTGCATTAATATATGCACCAATCAATTGTGATTGGTCAAAAAATTGATTTGATTGAAAACAATATTAATTTAAATTTTAAATATGAAAGAATCAGTATTGGTACGCAGATTAGTACACGACTTTGCTTGTATGTAACAAAACTCGATCTAATATATGTATCTCTTCATAACCATTTTTTATTTTGATAGGTCTTCATAACCAATTTTAGTAAAACAAAAAGTTGTAACTTTTCGCAACTATTCGTTCGCATACTTTAGCCATCTATAAATAGACCTCATAGCTTACAAATTAACGTAATCTCACAAGGTAATTTCAAAATTCTATCTCTCAAAAGTTTTTCATTTTTTAAAACTTGTTATTAAGATCTGTTTATTTTGTGAAGAACAAATTTCTAATTTTTTGGTTGAATAGTAAAATTTGAAAGTATTTGGGACTAATTTCGTGTGTGCATAATGCAGTTAGACAAACAAAATTATTTTGAATTTTATTATATTTTAGAGGTAAATTCGCTTGTAACTTATATGCATACCGATATTGGTGAGAACAAATATTGTCTTAAGGAAAGTGATATTGTAACGTGTCTTAAAGCAAACTTTTCTCTCATTATTTTATTGTTTTGTAGCCCTTTTGCACCAACATTATAGCAACGAGAAAATCAGTAAGTTTTGAATGTCAAATACATCTTGTAAAAGCTGTGACAGAGGGAGGAGTACAGGGGGCTGGTGTGAGTGTCGCGTGCACATTTCCTTTGATATAGTGTGTGTATGTGTGAGACAGAGAAAGAGAGAGAGGGAGAAGTACTAGTGAAAGTCTCAAAACTATCAATGAAACCAACAACCACCGAAACTAACAACAATTGCAATGCCCAAAGTGGCTCATAAAAAGTCCATTAACCAAAATCCCCTTTCAGACCTGTTCAAGACGACACCAAGACTGTCCTCCAAGATCCAATACTCCAAAGGATTAGAGGACATACCAAGAAATTGTTCAAAAAATGTAAATTACCTGGTTCTTCCCAAGGATTAAAGAACGTACCAAGAAACTGAAAAGTCTAACATTGCTCATCTTGGAGCTCGAGGCACTTGGACTCCATCCAATCCAAGAAGCCGACGATGTAATTTGGATCGGCGATTGACCTCATGAGCATGTACGCCTAGATTCAGCAGGAGCACTTCCTTAAAGCTGAGTCCTTTTGAGTATTGGCTTGGGATTATTTCGTTTGGGTATAGAAAATGTTAGCCATTTTTTTTACAAGTTGGGAGTTAGATCTCATGCAGTGTCAACTTTCCAATCGGTTTGTTGGCTCAATTAAGCACCACGAGTTTTTAGTTAAGGGGAGCCAGAAAACATTATTATATAAGAGATTGTTTAATTTGAGCGACTGCAAATTCCTCTAAAATCTTTATAGGAGAGCAAGGATCTCTCGAATACCCTATCATAGTCGGTTAATTGAGTATTGACTCACATATTACTACATATGATAATCAATTTTTTCCAATATTTTAATTGATGAAAAGCCTAGTAGTTAGCCAATGAATATTTAAGAACCCAATTTATGCACATTGACTATTTCATTTTCCTATTAATCAGACTCCAATTCTGCATATGGTCCTAAAAAGTCTTAGACCTGAATGAGCTTCAAACAAATGTAGGCATAATGTGTAGGTTTGGAAAAGCTCTATTGATACTGAATTGTCACAGGTTTGAACCAAATGAAGAAAGCAATTTTGATAGATGTTGGTGGATTTCAAGGCTTCTAGGTGTGGGCAGGCTATTTCATTATTCACATCTAACAAATTTCACTAGGGCTCCGTTTAGATACTAAACATCCTTTACCAAACTAATTTACAATTTTCGCATGGATCGAAGGTAGTGATTTGAAATTATAATAATAATAATGCAAAATGCTCCCCCATCATAAGTTTGAAATGATTTGATGCCCGTTGACTGACTTGGTTACATTTTCTTTCTACAAGAGTACGAAAGAATTCATATGAGGCATTTAATCACTGCCTTGTCTTTCAGCCCATGAGGCATTTAATAATACCGCTTATTGCCGTCGGTACTAATGGGTAGAAAATAGAATAGTTTTGATCATTTTCCCACATATTGGTTCCATCATTACACTACAAGAAATTTAATTTTTAGGGACGAAATTAATTTCGTCCCTAAAAGTACTTTTCTGAAAAGAAATTTTAATTTCGTCTCAAAACATGGAAAACCTTATAAATCCGTTCGAACTAAAAAATAGTAGTTCGAACTGGAGATTCTGAGACGAATTAGGTCGTCTCCAAAAATCTATACCGTTCGAACTAATAAAATTTAATTCGAACAGAAAATTAATCAATTCGAATGAAATATTATTTGTTCGAATGAGTATTAACGTGTTCGAACGGTATTATTTAATTGAAAAGATATATTGTTAAAATTGTAAGAATACATATTTTTTCTATTAATTTTTTATCATTTCCAAAGTAAATAAAAAGTTCTATATATATTATATATTATGATTTACAATGAATTAAAATATTTACAAATTCATAAATTAATTTTATGTAATTAATTTAAAAATATTTTAGTTAACTAAATATTAATTTAAAGATAGTGTCATTTTTTCAATTATCGTGAACATTAAGTATAATGAGAAGAAAATATAATTAACAATAAAGAGGCTAGCAAACACTAAAAATAAAAACCATACTACATTAATTACACCCCAAAATGAGTTAGATAATACTCAGCAATAACGCGGGAAGAGAAGATAATACTCACTCCCCGGACTACTAAGTTATAGTACAGAGCATCACCAGACTGCTCACCCATGACACGGTAAAACTCACCGGCCATCTCAAGATATGCTATGCCTCTCTGTCGACAAATCGGGGTCCATCCACGATCGGTGATGATGTCATGTATGCTCCGCCCCTCCCAAGTGAGGTCACAGAAGTCGCCCAGAATGATCTCCCGCTCAACTAGTATAGGCCTCACGGCCGGTTGAGAAGGAGCTGCAGAGCTACTTTCAACTGTCTGGGGTCGGGAACGTTTTCTTCCGCTGCTGCTTGCCATTAGTATATTGTTGATGTAAAAAAATATATATGTAATGTAATTAAAGTGAATTAGAAGAATGATGATGTTGTGTTGCCATGTTTGGCAACTGCTTATTCAAATGGATTCTAATAAGTTCGAATAAGGGCTGCCAATAGGTGATATTTAGTTCGAATGGCCTTTAATTCCATTCGAATGAAATTTAAAGTTATTCGAATAAACATAAAATTAATTCGAATGACCTCATATAACTCCATTCGAATGAGCTTAAAGTCCATTCGAATAAATGTATATTCCATTCGAATGAACCTATATTCCATTCGAATGGCCTTGACTTTCATTCGAATGGAATTTATCTTCATTCGAACGGAACTGAGCCAAACAGACATGGCTGAGTCGACTCAGTCCTGAATCAACACACTCATTTTTCAACCCGAATCCAAGATTTTAATCGGTAGAAATGATTTAGGAGTAAATCCTCATCATTTCTACCGATTAACGTTGTGTCATTTAGCCCCAAAACAACAAAATGGGGTCGGATTGATTCAAAATCCGACCCTCCCAAAACTACCAAAAAAATCAATAAAAATCAAACCCATTTAACTCATACATCTTGTTCTAGGAGATTTGAGGACTTGGTCGGAGTTGGTGGCGGCGTTGTGGCTGCTAACGGCGGAGGAATCGATCGTAAGTTCGAATGAGAGGATGCACGAAATGAATGGAGAAAAAACTGTATCGCAGCTTATATAACGTAATTTAGTTCGAACTGACTTGTAATCAGTTCGAACTAAAAGGGTATAAGTTCGAACTAAAAGGGTATAAGTTCGAATGAATTATATATTACTTCATAAGTACATGATGTAAAAGGACTAGTATTATATTAATAATACTAGTATATAATACTAGTATTAGTACTAATAAAAAATTTCCTACTAGTATATATAATATAGTATATATATAATATATATTATACCACTATATATATATAGTATAGAGTTTTATACTAGTTACATATATATATTGTAAGTAACTAGTATATATATATGTAATAGTATATATATTATGCATTAGATGAGTATAAAATAGTATTGTGTAAAGCATTGGATTATAAAGTAATATACTAAGTATATAGTAAAACATTGCATTAAATATAAGTATAAAATACATATTTATAATATATTTAGTTTGTATATTAGTAATAAACCAAGTACTTAGACTATATTATAAAGTATTACAGTACTATTAGTTTTCATATTTTTATGCTATCTATACTTTAATATCACTTAGTATTATACTATTAGTGATACTTAGTATTATATTTATAGTGATACTAACTATAAGTATAACACTATTAGTGATTGCAAATAAAATATTATACTATTTTAAATACTTAATATTATAGATTGATAAAAAACTTAGTATTATGCTATTAGTGACACTTAGTATTAATTTATGCATATACTCATAATAATATTGGGTATATTATGTGTATAGTTATATATTTCTATAATTATCCGTTCGAACGAATATAAAACAGTTCGAATGGAGATAATTCATGTTCGAACGAATTTTTTTTGTTTGGAGGGAAAATTGCGCCAAATTATCGGTATATGCTGGAGAATATTCCTTTTTTTTTGTTCGAACTGCCAAAACATTAGTTCGAACGGGAAAATATTGTGGGAAAAATTCCCGGTTTTTGAATTTTCGCGTTCGAACTTCTAAAAAATTAGTTCGAACGGAAATGCACATATTATTAATCCGATCCTTTCACTTCATTTTCACTCGGATTGAAGTTTGAGAAAGGGAGAGAGAGCGTGGCAGAGGCTCTGAGAGAGTGTTGTGGAGAGAGAGAGCTTGAAAGCATTGAGAGAGAAGAGATTCTTGAGAGAGAAAGAAGAAGGAGAAGAGGTAATATGTTTTGTTGTTATTTTTCATTCTGATTTTCGTTTACAAGTATCTTAATATTTGTTGCATTTATTTGTTGGGATAGAACAGCACTTTAATGTGTTTTATGCATATATAGGTATTATGGATTGATATTTTTATTGGATTGCTAGTACAAGAGATAAGTTTTCTTAGTTTTCTAAGTTGTTTAATAATCCTATTTAGAGATAATCATATAGTTTTCAATGTGTTGTATTGAAATATGGCATCATGAATGTGAAAATTGTGTTTTGTGGTTCAGTTTTTTGCTCTGTTTCATGACTGGTTTCTGCCTTGGTTTCATTCGAACGCTCTGAATACCGTTCGAACCGATTTTTCTCCGTTCGAACATAATCTAACGCGACCAGAATTTTGTTCGAACTTATAGAGTATTTGTTCGAACAGTATCAATTAAATATTTCTGATGATAGTTATGATAATGTATAATTGTAAATATTTAAGTCCTGTATTTAAATAGATTAGCAACTGATGATTTAAAAATGAAATTAAACAGCTTAATACTTAAAATTTAATAATAAGATATTTAATTAAAAATATATAATTAAATATTTGAAAATATTTAAGTATTCAAGTTTTAATATAATTAATTAAATACTTGTACTGTAATTAATTAGGTTAATACTTAAAATATAATAATAAGATATTTAATTAGAGTAATGTATAATTAAATATTTGAAAATATTTAAGTACTCAAGTATTAAGATGATTAATACATAATATATACTTATACAATAGTTAATTAAAGAATTATAATTTATAATTAATTATATCTAAGTACTCTAATTAAATAGCTTAATACTTAAGATATAATAATAAGATATTTAATTAAAAAATTGTAATTAAAGTATTTGAAAATATTTAAGTACTCAAGTATTAAATATTTCAAAATCTTTAAAAGCCCATATGTATACTTGTAATGTAATCTTCCCATGTATTTGTGATGTATGTTTGTTATGTTTACTACTGAGTGCTTGGATTTTGTAGTTATTTTACATGCAATTAAACCTTAGACCCGTTCGAGAGTTGTGGCCAAATATTCTATTAAAGAATGTTTGGGTTCAGCAAAACTGATACCGAATGATTTTCAAACAGATATTTGTGTAGGTATAATTCTTATTTGGGGATTCGGCAGCTTGACTTACTTCTTATGTTGGTACACTTACTCGTATGTATGCACCGATGGCTACATCCTCCTGGGCTAAAGTTCCCCAAGATGTAAAAGACCACATCAAAAATCATTGTCTGGTAATAAGTTACTTTGTATAACATTTTTATTTAAATGCGAGTGTTTGAAATTATACTAATTGTTTATAATTCTTTGAAGGATGAGTTTGAACTAAATTTTAGTTGGCGAGAGGATCGACTAACGATTGAGGAATTGATGTCGAATGCATTCCGGAGGTAAAAAGGTCGATGCCATGCATACTATCAGAAGTTCAGTAAAACCAGATCGAATGACGACAAGACTAAAAAATTAGAGGAAGCTGCACTTGAGATAGAACGATTGAGATCGAAGGAAAAAGAGTTGTTGACCCGATTAGATCAAGCAGCAGATTTAGAAGCAAGATTAGAAGAGAGGCTACAATTAAATAACCAAAAAATGTTTGAACAATTTCAATTAATGATGTCCCAAAACCCTATACCACCACAATCATAATTCATTTGATTTTTTTTAATTGTCTTTAATATTTATGATGTTTGTAAACATTTGAACAATTGGTGTATATAGATTACAATTTGATATATATAGATTACAATTTGTATTAGTATCAATTTCATTTTGTTTGATCAATTCCGTTCGAATGGTAAATTACCATTTATGCATACATTCGAATAAAAACATATCCATTCGAACCAAAAAATTCTCATTCGAACAAAAATATATCCATTCGAACTTACCGTGAAATATAATCCATGCGTTCGTTCGAACAATTAAATAATCATTCGAATAAATTCATTTCTAAAAGTATGTTCGAACAGAAGATTTCTGTAAATAGATTGTTTGTTCGAACAGTTAATATTTTTCTTCGAACTAAAGTCACTTACGAACGGATATGGTTATTGGTTCGAATTAACATTTCATGTTGTTCGAACAAAAAAATTTCCGTTCGAACAAAAAAATTTCCGTTCAAACTTGATTCTGAGACGACATTTTTTTTGTCTCAGAAAAAATTTTCCGTTCGAACGGTTTCGACCGGTTTCGCCCAATTTCGTCCCTAAAAATACTTTTCGGAGACGAATTTTCGTCTCAGAAAACATTCTGAGACAGCCTTTTTGAGACAAAATAGAGACGAAAATTTTTCGTCTCCCAAAATTTTTAGGGACGAAATTCCCATTTTTTGAGACAAAATTTTTTGTCTCAAAAAATCATATCTCTTGTAGTGTTATTTGGAATTGCATAGAAAACATGACCCTCTTTTACTTGGGTTTATTTATTTATATTTTTTATACCCACAGAGTTTGTTGCTACAACTCATTGATTTTGACTAAAGATAATGTGATCATAAGGGCACTCAATCCAACGGTACATCCATTTAAACGTGTCCTGAACCATTTTACGTGCACCAACAAAACAAGTATCATCCACATTATACTGAATGAATGCCTCAAATTTAATACTACATTTGCATAATCCAATCTCATTAATTAATGCATTATGGGAAACGAATACAGCACATTATTTAGCCCTTGTGTGCATGATAATTCTTTGAATAAAATGACAGCTAGCTCGCTAGCTAGGATGTCCATCACTACAATATCATGACTATGATAGTAATTCTGATGCTAAGATAGATCAGGAACTACGATATGTTTGAACCTTTGGGTCTTTTGCCTGGTACTTAATTTGCAAATTGAACCTATTGGTATTAAAGATTGAGTAATACGTTTGTGGATCCATTTCAGCTCTATTTACTGTCTGTGGATCCATTTCTCCAAAAACACGTTCTCCTTGCCAAGCTAAACCTGATCTTAATAAGGATGTCTGGCAAGAAATTTGAATAAAAAAGAAATGTTGCCGTTGGTATGAAAACGATGTTGTTAAGGATTTTTAGAATTGGAAATGAAAGTTATGAACAAAGCAACAGGAGAGAAACTGAATTAATGATGCTTTAAGGTAGGCAAGAGTAACGGTCGAGGAAAGTGCTTTTGATTTTGTGACAAACTAAGAGATGAGGTTTATGTAAAGAGAAGGGAGAGAAAGAAAAATAGTAAATTGATAATAACTTTTTTTTGGTAATTCATTCCCATGCGTGTGTGTGTTTGGCTGGCCTTATTTGAATGACCATCGTTTATCTCTCTTTTGAATAAGAACTCAAAAAAACAGAACATAAAGGGAATGAATAGTTACGTGTTAGGGCTTTTATATCATGTCTAGTGTGATGACCCGCTTTTATGTGTATTTTCACTGAAGGAATATTTTAATTTAATTAAATATTTTATGGTGCTTTTATTTTAAATTATCGAGTTTTAAATGGATTTTTTAGACTGTCGGATTTAAATTGTGATTTAATTTATTTTGGCTTGTTTTTGGTTTTAAAAATTTAAATAATTGGTTTTACTAGTTATTTATTTTATTTTAGCTTATTGATGTGTTTAAAATATTTTATTGGTGTTTATTTATTTATTTGATGTAGTGTTAATTTATTTTAATCGTTTTATGTTTTTACCGTTTTCGGCTGATCAGTTTTTGGACTTCCGACGTGAGGACTGGACCTCATTAATTTTCCTTCATCTTTTCTTTTCCTCTTCTTTTTCTTTTTCTCTTTTTTCTTTTTCTTTTTCTTTTTTTC